>CATIWO010189419.1:0-15008 GCA_949673435.1 Macaranga tanarius
ATGAACTGAGATTAT
The DNA here is from genome assembly GCA_949673435.1 of Macaranga tanarius. Taxonomy (NCBI): domain Eukaryota; kingdom Viridiplantae; phylum Streptophyta; class Magnoliopsida; order Malpighiales; family Euphorbiaceae; genus Macaranga; species Macaranga tanarius. The sequence continues at coordinate 16 of CATIWO010189419.1, forward strand.
AATTAAAGAGAAATATAAATTCAATACATTTATAGGTTACTAAGATAACTCTAGCACAAAATAAACTAAGCTATCATGATGATGAAAAATAATAGAAAATAATATTCAACTAAAGAATTCATCAAGAATGATACAAAGATTAGAAAATAATAAAATTCCATAATTCTTGAATCCTTGATTTTCTTTTTGTCCTCTGTCGACTCCTCTGCCCAGATTATTCTTTTCTTGGCCTCTGCTATCTATTTATATGAAATCCTTGAAGCACTATGGTTGAGCAACACCTAAAAAAAATCTTCCTCTTTTGTAATATGCACGACCGTGAAATTTAGCAACATGGGTGTGCATGGGACATGCACGGTCGTGCAGTTGTGTTGCATGGTCGTGCATGTCCTAGTTTTTGGCTTTAAATGGCATGACCAAGCAACATAAGTGCATGGGCGTGCATAAACTTGCACGGGCGTGCACTTGTGTTGCATGGTCGTGCATGTGACATGCACGGGCATGTCATCCAACTTCATGGGCTTGCCTTCCTTATCGATTGTCTTTAGTAGCACAAGCATACTCCTAATAATGCACGGGCGTGCACATGTCTTCCTTATTACCTACAAAATAAAATAAAATAAAATAAAAAACCAATAAGAAAATAAAAAAATATAAACTCTAAAATATAAAATCCTAATTTATATTAATTATACCTAAATATTCATCTAATTAACCTATATTTCCTATTATTTCCTATTATTTAACTTTATTAATTATTATTAAAAATAAGCAATTATTTAACTAAAAATGAATTAAAAACTAAACTAATCATACTTAAAATAAACCTAAGTTTTACTAAATAAATGCAATTATCAATGTCATGGATGATGTCATGATGAGGTGGCAATCTCTACACTTAATTTTTTCCTTTAGTGATGGTTGATATCAATTTTTTTGGAAGGCTATCTCTTGCTAACCTTTAGAGCTCTAATGGTGGTTTTGTTCAAGTGTTGAGCAAAAAGAAAAGGGAGGTTTTTATAGGACAAAAACTTAAGCCATCTTCAACCAATTTAAGAAAACACATCAACCCTTATTGTTCTTGCTAGGAAGATTAATATAGAGTAAGTTCTTGTGAGGGTCATCATAAGAGAGGACACTTACTTCTACTTTGATCTAGACAAGGAGGTGACTTGGTGGGAGCTTGGTGTTTCAAGCTAGAGGTCACACACTTGGGTGACTAGGGCATGTGATTCAAGAGTTGAATCTTCTACTCAATAACTTGGAGAAACAAATGAGTTGTTCTTGAACTTTTGCTTCAAAGTGGTTGTGTATACATGCTTATGTGTTTATTTTAGCTATGTGTTAATTGTAAATTGGATCTTGTGGATTGGAATTCTTCATGTGATGAAGAGTTATACAATGAAATTTTAAAATTTCACCCATGTTGGGCAAGTGCTTCCGCTACACCTTGTTGCATAGCTTATTTCCTTTCACCTAAATGATACAACTATTACTTTGATCCCTAAGAAAAAGGACCAAATGTCAAAGCTGCGTCTGATTTCTTTGTGTAATATTTTGTATAAGGTTGTCTCTAAAGTCCTTGCTAATAGACTTAAAGTGGTGCTCCCTAGTATCATCTCTGATTCTTAATCTACTTTTGTTCCTAGATGAATGATTTCTGATAATATCTTCATTGGCTATGAGGTAATGCATTACTTAAAGTGAAAAAGATCAGGAAGGGAGGGGTATGTTGCTCTCAAGATCGATATTAGTAAGGCATATGACAGTCTTGAATGGGATTTTCTGAAAAATATGATGATTGCCTTGGGTTTTTGTCAATAATGGATTGATCTCATTATGTTGTGTATTACTACAGTCTCATATGGGGTTGCTCATAACGGTTCGCGATTGGGTCCTATTTTTCCTTCTCGAGGTTTGAGGTAAGGCGATCCCCTTTCCCCCTATTTGTATATTTTATATGCTGAAGGGTTGTCTGTGTTGATGCGGTACAGATTACAAATGGGTTCTCTTCATGGTATTAAAGTGGCGAGAGGAGCTCCAGTAGTTTCATATCTTTTCTTTGCTGATGATAGTCTTCTTTTCTTTAAAGCTAATGCTCTTGAGTCTACTGAAATTATTAGTGTTTTGGAGGACTATAAGCAAGCTTCGGGTCAATCTATTAATTTATGTAAGTCCAGCCTATTTTTTAGTTCTAATGTCTGTAATGAAGCTAAGCAATACCTCTCACAAATTTTGGGAATCTCTAATGTCAATGGGTTCGACCGTTACCTTGGACTCCCTTCGTTTGTTAGTCGGAATAAGCAAGAGGTTTTGGGTTATGTTAGGGATAGGGTATGACATCGTATACAAGGTTGGAATAAGAGAAGCTTTTCTAAGGCTGGTAAGGAGATTCTTTTAAAGAGTGTAGCTCTTTCTATGCCTAATTATGTTATGAGTGCTTTTTTACTTCCTAAAGGTTTATGCGCTGACATTGAGAATCTTCTTAATACTTTTTGGTGGGGTTCGGGTAGTAGGGAGGGAGTGAAAATTCATTGGAAATCCTGGGATCATCTTTGTGTCCCTAAGAGTCATGGAGGTATGGGTTTTAAGAGACTGAGAAACTTTAATCAAGCTTTGTTGGGTAAGCAAGTGTGGAGATTTCTTGTTAATCTGGGTTTGTTGGTTTCGAAGCTTTATAAAGCTAGATATTTTCCTACGTCTTCATATTTTCATGCAAAACTGGGTCCTAATCGAAGTTATGTTTGGAGTAGCCTCTTTTCGGTTCAGAAGTTAATTAGTGATGGTTGTAGACTTTGAGTTGGTTCCGGTTCTTCTATTGATGTATGGCATGATCCTTGGATAGCTAATGCGACAAATCATTTCGTTCAAACTTCTATGTCTCCTCATTTGGGCTCTCTAACTGTGAACCAGTTAATGGTGACCGGTGCTAGACAATGGAACTTTGATATTATTTCTGGTATTTTTTATGCTCATGATATTTCTCTAATCATGTAACTTCCGATTGGTCGTGGTGATTATGAAGATAATTTTTATTGGAGGCATGATTTTAATGGCAAGTTTTCGGTTAGAAGTTTTTACAAAGTTAGTATGGCTGATCATGTCCACATTTATGCCACAGCTAATGTTGAGGTATTAAAGTTTGTTTAGAGAGCTAAGGTCCCTCGTAAAGTAAAAAATCATATCTGGCAAGCCTCATTTGATTGTCTTCCCACAAGAGTTTTGCTTAGATCTTGTCAGGTTCATGTTCCAAACATTCGTCCAGTTTGTGGTAGTGCTCCTGAGACTATTGTCCATGTTTTAGTTGATTGTCCTTTTGCTTCGGCTTGCTGGTTACTTTTTTATGATCAGCTCTCTACTGGACCTTTCGATTCTTTTAACCACTAGCTTCTGCATTTGAGATCATCTTTGGGACTAGATAAATGGTCTCTGAGTTTGATGCTTTGTTGGGCTATTTGGAATTCTCGTAATGATATGTTATGGAAGTCAAAATTCTTTTCCCCAAGGCAAGTGTCTGATTTTGCTAATAATCAATTATATTTGTGGCAGCTGTTCATTCATCGAGGTTTGCCAATGTCTCTTTGGAAACAACATATGTTGGTGCATTGTGCTGGAATAGACCTTCTGAGGGATGGATAAAAGTTAATGTCGATGCAGTAACTTTTCAACATGGGGCTAACATGGGTGTGGGAATGATTGCTAGAGGTGCGAATGGCCATTTTCTTAAAGCGAGAAGTCTATTTATTCCCGGCTGTTTTGGACCCATGACAGCAGAACTGATTGGAGTAAGGGAAGCTTTGAGTTGGGTTAAGGAATTCAATTAGGATCATGTGGTTGTTGAATTGGATGCGTTTGCAGTGTTTCAAGCCCTCAAGTCTCCTGTCGTTTGCAAAACTCCTTTTGGTCTCATCTTGCATGATTATTTGAATTTAGCTATGAATGTCCCTCATTTAGAATTTAATTTTGTTAGGCGTACAGCTAATTATGCAGCTCATTTATTAGCTCAGCATAGTGCTTCTCATCCATATCCTTGCATTTGGGATGTAGCTGTGCCTGAGTTTCTTATTCATGTTCTTGCTGATGATTTAAGTTAATGAAGTGGTATTTTCCTTTTCAAAAAAAAAATTTGTTTAGTGTATATAAAAATTTTAATTCTTTTTTTAAATGCATATCACTGGATTGTAAAAATTTTAATTTTTTTTTAAATCTTTAGGCTACATAAAATATTGTTTAACTTTTAAAAAAATTTTAAAAATTTAAAGAAATATATTTCAAATAAATTTAAAAATTTAAAACTTCATAAATATATATTTTGAAAATAATTTCATCAATTCCCATTATTATTCGAACTAATTTTTATTAATTAACGTTAAATTCAAACTTTTTCTTGACTTTTAGGAGTTAATTGTAACAATTCTTTAAAAATAAGTCCAATATAATCTAATTTTTTTGAAAAAAAGGTCTAAATGGGATAAAAAACACAAAAGTCAAATGTAAACTTTGGAGTAAAATTGAGTGTCCAATTTGCACCTTATCCACCTAAATAACTTTGTTAGATAATATACACTCATGACTTAATATGTTTAAGTTTTGGATTGGGTGTAAAAGACTCCTAATAGAAGTTTACTTATTACTCTTTTGTATAGTATGAGTTTTATGTTTAATGTACGTAACACAACCCAAGAACAACGAACGCAGAATACGAAAAAACTCTCTGCGCAGAAAAATACTCTGCGTATTTTTTCCTCTCTCTCTACACCAAAATACTCTGTGTATTTTCTCCCATTCTTGATCATTCCATTGATATTTACATTATGAAGATATAGCCTTTGCTCTAGTAGTCAAGGCTCCGATCAACATATTTACTACGATTTTCGCTGCAGAAGAAAAGGGTCAGTAATCTATATCTCTTTATGATTTATTATTCCTCCATCTTTTCGTTTCATTAGTATCAGAGCATATCTTCTTGATTTAGTATCATTGGCATGATATTATTGTATATTAAATTGAAAAGCATGATTTTCGTCCTTTGGTTAATACACTGCAGTTTATAGAAATTTGTGTTATTTTGTCCTGTAGTGTAAATACATGTTTTGATTTTTGATTTAATGTGCAAAATTGATATCACTATTGGGGAAGGGGTATCTGTAAGTTTTGACCTTACCAATGAGATAAGGATACCCGAAAACCCCCCACCGGAAAAAGTCTGGACGCCTGATTCAACCGGGAAGGCGGCACGTGGCTTGCACGCGCTACCGTCGGCGAGTGGAGCAAAGGCTCTACTCACACGTCAACAGGACACGTGGTGCGAGCTGATTGGGTAGCTCGAGCCACGTGGTCCAATAGGCTTCTGCCAACGATGAGTCAGCACCACGTGGTAGATGATGTGTCTGCCACGTCAACCAATATGACCAATTGGGAAGTGACACGTGTCTGCTACGTGACAGACACATCATCAAGCGTGTGACATGTGGCGATGACGTGGCAGCTACGTTAGCACTTAGGACCAGTAGTATGTCAACACATGGCGCGACATGGACCAATCATATTGTGACACGTGGCATCAATAAAAAATTTAAAAAAAAAAGATTTTTTGGCCCGCGTGTGGAGGCACGTGACACGCGTGAGGGCACATGCGGCCTGTACAAAACTCTGTTTTGATCCCTATTTTTTCTAGTTTGCATATTTTAATTTTCTTGATTTTTTGGTATAATTATTGTAAATTTTTGAGCTTGTAGAAAATAATTTTTATTTTTTCCCTTGTTGTGAAAAATATTTAAGGGATAATTATATAAAAAATCCCAATCTTCTATAACTTTTTCAAATTAAACCCTATCTAATTTTTGCTTACAAAAGTAACCACCAACTATACAAATTTTACAAATAACACCATTTGTCTACTTTAGTAACAGAAAGCTGATGTGGCAGTCACTTTTTGGTCTGCCTCAGTTGAGTGGAGCCCTACAATTGCTTATTGCTTTGAAGTAATATTTTTTTTAATGTTTGGACAGCTTAAGAACACGCAGGGTTTAGGATTTTATAATTTTCTAGTCAACACAAAATTGTTTGGATAGCCTAACAGTTTAGAATTTTATTTTAAAATAATTGGAAAAAATTAGTGGATTATCCAGTCATCAATCCAATAAGCAATTGTGGGCTTCACTCAACTGAGGCAGACCAAAAATAACTGTCCGTTAACTAAAACTGATGGATGGTATTATTTGCAAGATTTTTATAGTTGGTGGTTACTTTTGTAAGAAAAAATTGGTTAGGGTTAATTTGAAAGTGCTATAAAAGGTTGGGATTTTTTGTGTAATTTTCTCAATATTTAATTAATTAAATATTATTTAAATATTATTTTCTATTTTTCAATAAAATAATTTATGAAAATCAGAATTTTAAAAATGCAGTTTTTGAAATTTTTTATAGTTGTCTCCATGTATAATGATATTAATTGAAAATAAGTTTTCAATTATCCTTAGATTATTACTTTGTGTGATAAACTAAAATTCTTTTTCTGTATTGTGTATAGAAAATGAGTCATTATGCCTATACCCGCAGTGATTAGGACTAAATTTTATCTGCAAAAAATCTATCATCTTAGAAAACGTAAGATGAAGATGGAGACTATGAGGCGTTTTGATGATATTGATGCATTAATTGAGCATATTGTACGTGTTCATGGAAAGATGCGAAAGTGCATTTTGTGTGGTGGTTACTCTCGAGACCGTGACCTCGATGGTCTTATGTCTGATATGATAGAGACCCTAAATCTTAGAGATTATGGGCAAGTTTTACATCAACAATGAATTAATCACAACTATATGGATGCTATAAGAACATTCTTGAAAATCATATCAAGACGAGGAGTGATGCGAGTAGTAATTCCTCCTGAGAACATGGTCTTAAGGAGTGGACGAATTGTGAAGCATCTACAATACAGAAGGAAAATCATGTACTATGTTCCATATGGGCTCAAGTATAGTCTCCATAAATCTCACCCCTTATTGGGCATTTACATGCTTAATGCGACAGTTCCTTAGATAGTTTTAGTAACTATTATTTTAGTGATATCATTTGATGTTTAGTACATCATTATTTTGTTATGATTGTTAGATTTGGATGTTAATTTATGGTTTTAGTTTCTTTTACAATTTCTTAATAAAATGTTTGAGAACATGTTATCAATAAATGTAATTTCTTATTTTGCTTATTTAATTGAGTTTATTTGTAATATTTGAATGTGTTTATGTATTGCATGATTTGAAATTATTATGCAAAGGACCAAATTGTATGATCCTAAAACTTTTTGATTAGAGAACTTAAAAGTTTGATCTGATAATCTTTACTAATATGCATAAACTTTTAACTAGTAATATCAAACTTTAGAACTTAGATGGTAATTGAAAACTTAGTGACCTCTTCGATTCTAGGTCTAGTGGGAGACTTTATTGTTAATATGTTATGTGAATATTAGTTGTGTGCATTACCTGTTCTCCTAATGAAGTGCAACCATTAATCATTTAAGATCACAAGGATCAACAATGATAATTGCTACCAAGTCCGTTATTGGTAAACTTAACAAGGACCTCAAGTTGAATGGGGACAATTATGAGTTCTGGAGCATGAAAATTCAATATGTATTTGAAGAACAAGAGGTTTTTGACATGCTCAATATTGTTATGACTGAGCCTGAGGATGGATCTACTATCTAGTATAGGCGGGATAGAGAGGCGTACCAAATATGGAAGAAGAAGAATTCTTCTGCTTGCATCATTCTGCTTAATGCAATGGATGATGACATTGCTAAGCAATTCAAAAGATATGAGAATGCAATGGAACTTTGGAATGCTTTGAGGGAGAAGTTTGGAGGTGTGTCCTTGACTAAGCTCTGCTCATTGACCATTAAGTTCGACACCTACAAGAAACATCTTGATCATACAATGAAGAAACGTCTAAGAGAGATGTCAAATATGATCAGTGAGTTAAATGATATCGGTCATGTGTTGACTGAAGAGCAAAAGATTCAAGCTATCATCCGCTCTTTGCCTAACAGTTGGGAGCACATGAGGATGCACCTAACATACTCAAAGAACATAAGAAACTTTGAGGATGCTACGCGGCATTTAGAGTTAGAGGAAGATCGACTTGCGTCGATCAAAGTTAATGCACAAGTGCATTACACTCAAGAAAACTCTTCTGCTAGAACAAGTTCCAACAGTAACAAGCGTAATAACTAAGGCAAAAGGAAGGCTAAAGTGTCTAAAAAGCAAAAGTAAGAATATAAGAAGAAAGCAAGGTCAAAGAACAAAAGAAAGACCAATATTGCATGTGTGAGGTGCTACAACTGTCAACAAAAGAAGCATTATGCAAGAGATTGCACTGAGCCTAAGAAGGTACACCTTATTTACTCATATGTGAGTGAAGCTTGTGTATCTAGTTCTTTGTTCTTAACTGAATTTAATCCTTTATGGGTTGCTGATTTAGGAGCAACTGACCATGTGATGAAGGATCATAGGACCTTCGTAGATTTTTAACGAGTACCTAATGGAGAGAGATGGATTTCTGTAGGAAATAATGCAAGAATTTCAGTTAATGGAATAGGCACATGTAAATTAGTTTTACGTGGTGGTCGAATCCTTCTCATATATGATGTTCTCTATGCTCCAAGTATTCGTAGGAATTTATTATCTGTTCTTATGTTGTTGAAATTTGGTTTCAATTGGTACTTTTGTGATGACAATGTATGTTTATGTTTGGGTATAACATTTTATAGTTCTGGTTTTGTACTGGATAGTTTCATTGTTATGGATGTTGATTATGTCAATTTTAATAATAATGCTAGTTTTTCTTTAGTTACTTCTTTGCATGATCATGAAGTTGATGTGCATATATGGCATGCTAGATTTAATCACATTGGCCAAGATCGAATGAGTCGATTAGCAAAATAAGGCCTCTTATGTAATTTAGAAAAAGTCAAATTATCTACTTGTGAGTATTGCCTTAAAGGAAAACTAACTAGAAAACTATTTGGTAAAGCAACTAGAGCTAAATTTCCTTTACAATTAATACATTCTGACGTATATGGTCCAATGAATGTGAGGGCTAGGCATGGGGCCTAATACTTCATCACCTTCATAGATGACTATTCAAGATATGGTCTCGTCTATTTGATATCCCACAAATCTGAAGCTTTGAGTTGCTTCAAGAATTTTATAAATATAGTGGAAAATCAATTAGATAGAAGGATTAAAGCCTTGAGAACCGACCGTGGTCGTGAATATTTTTTTGAATAATTTAAGACTTCATATGATTAAAAAGAAATTGAGCATCAGTTGTCTATTCCTAGAACTCCTCAACAGAATGGAGTTGTTGAAAGAAGAAATAGGACTCTTTTTGATATGGTAAGATCTATGATGGCACAAGCAAATTTACCTATTTCCTATTGGGGAGATGCATTACTTACTACCACTTACGTTCTAAACTGTGTGCCCTCTCAGTCTGTTACTACTACTCCGTATGAGTTATGGACTAGTCGAAAACCCAATATAAGCCATTTAAGACCTTGGGGTTGTGCTGCCTATGTTCATAATACCTCTAGTAAATATAGCAAATTAGGTCCAAGAGGTAAGAAGAGTATCTTTGTGAGATACCCTGAAGTGTCAAAAGGATACGTTTTCATAGGTGAGCACGAAAATGGAACAATGACAGAATTTGAATCATGAGACGTCGTATTCATTGAGAATGAATTTCCTAAGTTGGGCGATGTAGGTCAAGACTTTACTCTTTATAAAACCCAATAAATGGAAACTCAAAAATTACTCCATTCGAGTGGGAGAAATCTAGAGGAAGAAGATAATGATCTTCTACCACCAAATGATCCGAATATTCATGATCTTGAGTTAAGTAGGAGTATGATTCCTGACTCCAGTGGGAGTATGGAACTTGAACCAAGTGGGAGCATTCTGAATTATGATGAATATATGAGGCATGTTTATCAAGATTCTGAATTGCAAAGATCACAAAGAAAGAGTGATATACTTAAAAGATATCGATCTGATGGTATGAGTCAAGCACTTTTAGTTGACCTACAAGAAGATGATGAGCCAAGGAATGTGTTTGAAGCTCTTTCATGTCCAGCTAAAGGAGAATGGATTAAGGTAATAGAAGAAGAAATAGCATCCATGAGATCAAATCATGTTTGGAAATTGGTTGATCTGCCAAAAGGACACAAAGTAATTGGGAACAAGTGGGTTCTCAAGATCAAGCAAAAGGCTGATAGAAGTATCGAAAGATACAAGGCTCGCCTAGTAGTAAAGGGTTATACACAACAAGAAGGGATTCATTATAAGGATACTTTCTCTCCTCTTGTGAGATTTACGTCCATAAGGTTAATTCTGGCTATAGTGGCAAATTTAGACTTAGAGCTATATCAAATGGATGTAAAGACTGCTTTTCTCAATGGAGAATTGGATGAAGAAATCTATATGCAACAGCCAGTAGGTTTAGAATAAAAAGGCAGCGAACAAAAGGTTTGTAGATTGTTAAGATCAATCTATGGCCTTAAACAGTCTTCTAGACAGTGGTATGTTCGGTTTCATAATGCGGTTATTTCAAATAACTTTATTATGATAGACAAAGATCACTGTATTTATTCTAAAAGCTCTGGAAGTAAATTTGTTATTATGACATTATATGTTGATGACATACTTATAGCTGGAAATAATGTCGAATACCTAAAGGACATCAAAAGTTAGTTATCGTCCAATTTTGAGATGAAAGATATGGGTGATGCAGTGTATATTCTTGGAGTTAAGATTTTAAGAGATCGTTCGAGAAGGTTGTTGTCTCTTTCTCAATAGACATATATCAACAAAGTTCTTGAAAGGTTTAATATGCAAAACTGCAAACTCATAGGTAACCCTATAGCTAAGGCAGAGACCCTTAGTAAGAGAATATGTCCCCAAACGCAATAAGAGGTTGAACGTATGAAGAACGTTCCCTATGCAAGCACCGTTGGAAGTCTTATGTATTCTATGTTGTGTACAAGACTTGATATTTGCTATATTGTTGGGTTAGTAAGTAGATATCAATCCAACCCAGGCGAAGCACATTAGAGGGCAGTTAAGAGGATTTTAAGATACTTGAAAGGTACTATAGACTACTCGCTGTGTTATCAAGAAAAGGATCTGTATTTGAGAGGATACACAGATGTTGATTGGGCCAAAGACGTAGATGAGAGGAAATCTACATCTGGTTTTATTTTCTTGTTAGGCAATTCGGCCATCTCTTGGAGTAGCAAGAAACAAACATATATTGCCTTATCAACAATGAAAAGTGAATTCATTGCATTCTCAAGTACTGTCCAAGAGGGAGTGTGGTTTAGAAGTACTGTCCTAGATCATCTTAAAGTAACTTCCTTTGAAGAACGTGTGACAATTATGAGTAATAGTCAATCGTCAATAGCTTATACTAAGGATCCTAAGTTCCATAGTAAGACTAAGCATATTGACATCAAGTATCATTATATTAAAGACATGTTTACATAAAGAGAAGTGAACTTAAAGTACATTTCTACGCTTGACATGATAGTAGATCCATTGATAAAAGCTGTCACTAGAGATGTGTTTGAGAGGCACATTAAATATTTTAGTTTGTATAAATTTTAGATTGTACTTTGCTTATCATGTAATTTGGACATGATTTGTTATATGTTTATTTTCAATAAATATGTGGATGTTCATTTGGCAATACACAATGTGTTAGTATTAAATGTATGTAAAATTTTAAGCATGTTGGACAGAGAAGTAACCCACTCACATGGGTGTTTACCCTAATTTTGTTACATGTGTTTAACAAAGATTAGGATGATGTAGTATTTTAAACAGATAAGGGAGTTACGAGAGCCCGTTTAATATATGTATGTCGTCTTGCTTAAGTATTAGATGAGTTCTAATTTAAGTGCGAGATAAAACCTTACATTTTATTACATGATTTGTAAGTAGATTTATGTAATCTTTAAAAGGAGAATTAAAGGCAATTCTTCTTGATTCTATCTGAATCGCCATAAGCGACCTCAATTAAGTATTAAGGTTTGGTGTTGAGATACACCTAAATGTGTAGCTTCTGTATGGTGTTAAATATATGATTATAATCATTTTAAAACATGCGCTCTTTTCAAAAAAAGAATGAACACCATAACGCATGATTCATACTATGCGTGCGAAAGCCGATCGAGGATGGGAAGTTATATAAAATAATAATCAAATGATCTCAACCTTCCCTAGTGTGAGACTTGTTCCATAAACTTATAGTTTTTGGAAACCTACCCTTAAGACCTGAGGCATATTTCTAAAGTATGGTTTGATGTGGCTATTTTGGAAGAATCTCTGAAAAGTCATGTGAGATACGGCCTAGAGGAATTGACTGGATAAGCGAGTTGAACCATGTAATAGAAATAATGTATGAAGGGAAGATTACTGATAGACTACATTCAAAGTTTCTATTGTACACTGGCTAGCCTATTATGAGTACCATAAGTGGTGCATATATAATAGTGGACATAGAATATTGCTAAGAGATCAAGAGGTAGCAGTGAATGTAAAGAAGTAATCTGGGGTAAGGCATATGTCAAGATATAGAATCTACTATCGAGATGCTATATATCTTTAACAAGTGTATAACATAAGTGCTCTCGTTATATGTTGGTCGCACGATCTATTTATCAGTATGAATGGAATGAATACTGAATATGTTCAGTCATGTGCGAATGGGAGATGTTAGATAATATACACCCATTACTTAATCTGTTTAAGTTTTAGATTGGATGTAAAAGACTCCTAATAGAAGTCTACTTATTACTCTTTTGTAGAGTATGAGTTTTATGTTTAATGTACGTAACACAACCCAAGAACAACGAACGCAGAACAAGAAAAAACTCTCTGCGCAGAAAAATACTCTGCGTATTTTTCCCTCTCTCTACACACCAAAATACTATGTGTCAAAATACTCTGTGTATTTTCTCTCATTCTTGATCATTCCATTGATATTTAGATTGTGAAGACATAGCCTTTGCTCTAGTAGTCAAGGCTCCGATCAACATATTTACTACGGTTTCTGCTGCGGGGAGAAAAAGGTCAGTAATCTATATCTCTTTGTGATTTATTATTTCTCTCTCTTTTCCTTTCAAACTTTTTCTTAAAAAGAAAAGAGGTTATAACTTCATTATTAATATGTTATTGCATTTATTATTGTATTGATCTCAAATAACATGTGATAAGTTATCAATTTAATTCAGCTATGATGTTTTTGTTCGTTTCATGTCTTTCGACTTTGTTCTTAATCTTGTGTGACTGCATATAATTCCATATTGAGAAAATGATGGATCATTTTTAACACTAATTTTTTTGAGGTATGATTTAAGAAGAGTCCTATGCGTCTGTATAAGGAGTGCGTATCCATCCATAGAGCGACTTCAGAGAGATTATGGCTAATTTAACTTTTCATAATTGAAATTTTCTATTTTTTTTCTAGATAATATGATCAATGTTTCTAAAAAAAATAATAGTGATGATTTAAATTTTATCATTTTTTATTAAATAAGATTTTTTTTTCTTTTAATATTAAATAACTATAAAAATTAATATTATTTTTATATTTATTATCATCAGATTTGGTGATTTTATTTTTTTAATAAAAGTAAAATAATAATACAACACATACGAAAGAAAAATAAAAATGACATAAATGAACAAACGTTAATATTTTCTATTAGTTATTATCATTTGCTAAGGTGTGAACACTATGGTCATCCATATAAAATCAGAATATTATAAAAAATATAAAAATAATATTATATCTCTTTTCTTAATAAAAAAATATATTCAAAATTTTACCAATTATAAGATATGCTCTGTTTATGATCATGGTTTAATTCACCAAAAAGTTATAAAATAAAAACACAAATACAATATTATATGGTGAGAGAGGGAGAGATAGATTTCAATATATATATATATATATATATATATATATATATATATATATATAAGAACAACAGTCGAATGGAAAAGGGAAGGATCTAAATGTACTAGATTTAGTGCAAATATACACCACCACCTTAGTCTTAGTCTTGGATGTGTCCCAAAGGCACATGTAGAGCACATGAGATACTTTGATTTCAAATTGCTAATTTATAATTGCTGGAAAAGATATTATACAAAATGACAAATAAATTTATAAAATTTGCATTTTAAACCCAACAATTGGGTCCCTTTTTCTAATATGACAATATAGCACCTGTTAATGCCTCGAGTACTTTTGTACCTTCTTTTCCATTACCTCAAGCCCAAATATGATTTGGGTGGGCCCTTTTTTATTTTTATATTCTTTATTTTTTAATTGCGGCCTTTTCCCTGTTAGAACATTTACTAATTAGTAGGAAAATTATATTATGAACTCCTGTCCATATTGCAATATGAACCAGGGCTCGTTCACACGTGTGAGTTAAAAAATATGTTTTTTTTTTAAATGTTTTAGACTTTTAAACTTAACGGCTGTTAACTTTGATTTCGTCTCTCTTTCCGTTTTCTTTCTTTTGCTCATCTTTCATGTTTTCTTATTTGAGAGATCCTGATGTTTGAGTAGAGTCTTTGTAGGCTTTTTGCTTTTAATGTTATTTTTCTTCTTCATTGTTTTCTTTGCTAATGATTTTAATCTCATGTATTTGTAAAATATTAATTATAAAAAATAATTATTAGTTTTGAAATATTTTAGGTTCATTTAAACTATAAAATTGAATAACTAATAAACATGAATATTGACAATGATGAACCTACGTTATTTAAGAAATGAACATACAGGAATTGACTAATGAACCTGTGGATTTTAAAAATGCTGAAACAGAAATATAATAACCTGAGTATTAAATCTGATGAACCTATACTTGATAACTAATGAACCTTTGAGTTTAAACTAATGAACCTTTGAGTTTA
>CATIWO010189437.1:0-39479 GCA_949673435.1 Macaranga tanarius
TTATATACATTAAGGAAAAAATTGGGATTGGGCCTAGATTGTTATTCTTCTTCTTGTTGGGCCTGGATTCATCTTCTTCCTTCTTCATCTTCTTTCTTCTTCTTCTTCCTGTAAACGTCTTCTTCTTCTTTCTGTAAAAGCCAGTGCCTTCTTCCTTCGTAGCCAACACGGAGAACACGGAAAAAAACGGCCGGTACGCCCGATTCAGCCGTGTTGTGGCAGCTCGTCAACCAAACCCATCTAGCCATCACGGAACGCCCTAAACTCGGATCGGCACCTTCAAAATCCGGCACAAAATGGCCGATACGCATAGTATCGGCCGTTTTTTAAAACCCTGTTATCTTCTCTAATTTTCCTTTAAAATGCTTTGAATTTAGACAATGTCAATTAACATGCAAAAATGTGATAATATATAAATAAACAGATTAACGACTTAGTAGCTAAAAATTAATGTTCAAGTAAAAATCATGCAGGTGTTGTTCTCAGAGCAAGTAAAGATGAGGGCAGCAATGAGAGGAAAAGAGCCAGCAGCAAGTGGTAATAACTCAGAATAAGAGGTGAGCCAAACATCAACAAAAACAGAGATCATCAAGCTAAAAACAGAACTTGAGAATGTAAAGGCGAAGATGGCAGAGCTGCAGAGAGACTACACTGAACTGCAGCATGAATATGCAAAGATAAACAACAAGCACAGAAACATATCAGGGTGGAGCTTTAATTGGAAAAAAATCAGGAAATCATCTATTTTTAGTAGAAAAATAGATGCAGCCGAAACGAATGAAGGACAGGAAAGGCCCAATCCACTGATCAGTAGAGTCAACTTGAGAAGAAGGTGTTAGGTCCCAATCAGAGTTAAATTATTAATGAAATAGAATTCTCTTAGGGCGAGAATAGACCACAGAAATTTGGATAATAATATGCTGCCTTCTTTTTATTGAGTTTCTCAGAATTTAAATACATAGAATCCAACTACCACTCCTAAACTCTAGACCACTGTTACTAACAAATAGGACTCAATAACCCAATGGCTTCCTATGAAATACAAGACCTGAAAATATTCATTAATTATTGACTTTGACTCTGACTAAGTAAACAGCAGCAATACTGTGACACGTCCAACAACTCATATCCTATGCACATGCATTAATCCACGTACTTTGGATTCTTGATGGGCACCCTAGTGGATTTTTTCAACCTATCATTACTCCCCTCATGATGATGAACCTTGTCCTCAAGGTTGAAGGTAGGAAACCGAGCAGTAAGGTCCTGTGCGTTTTCCCAAGTAGCGTCTTCAACTGGTAACTTCTTCCACTGGACTAAGCTTTCTTCAACGATGTTATTGCCCTTCTTAATCCATCTTGTGTCCAAGATGGTCTCTAGTTCGACAATGATTTCACCATCAGCTGTGAGAGGAGGTAAAGCAGTGCTGGTGATAGTATGGTCGCCAACATATTTTTTTAAGAGTGAGATATGAAATATGGGATGAATGCGAGAGCCTTCTGGAAGCTTGAGTTTGTATGCCACCTGATATTCCACATCTCGGCGTTTTGAGTCCGCAACTTGTTTCATCCGGTTAATAGTAATATGTAAATTATTTTTAAGTTGCTGAAGTACAACATCACGAGAAGTAAGAGCTTGGTCCATTGCATTTATAGCTGATGATCCAACTTCATAATGTGGAATTGGTGGTGGTAAACGACCATACAGTGCTTGGAAAGGTGTCATTTCGGTGGACGCATGATAAGCTGTATTGTACCAGTACTCTTGCCCAAGGAAGAAATGAAGTCCACTTACGAGGTTGTTGTGCTACGAAACACCGAAGATATTATTCAACGTACCGATTGACTACTTCCGACTGTCCGTCGGTTTGGGGATGATAGGCTGAACTCATGTGAAGTTATGTTCCAGACAGCTTAAAAAATTCTTTCTAGAAGTGGCTGATGAAAATTGGATCATGGTCACTGATGATGGTTCTGGGCATCCTATAGAGCTTAATGACACCCTGGACAAATTTTTCAGCTACCACTTTGGCGGTGAATGGGTGAGCCAAAGGTAAAAAATGGGTGTATTTGCTTAAATGATCGACAACAACTATGATGATATTTTGACCATTGGATGGAGGGAGGCCCTCAATGAAGTCCATGGTAATATCTTCCCATACTTGACAAGGAATGGGCAATGGTTGAAGAAGCCCGACTGGTGACTGAGTGACTGTTTTATTCTTTTGGCACGTAGCACAAGAGGCCACATAATCTCGGACATTATTATACATCGATGGCCAATAAAATTATTGGGCAAGCCGTTTAACTGTCCGCAGAATACCTGAATAGCCCCCGATTGGTGAATCATGGAACTCACGTAATAATTGCGGAATGATTTGTGAGTTGGGAGGAATGATGACTCGATTCTTGTAACACACCAAGCCATTATGCCAAGTATATGGGTTTCCTGGTTGAGCATCAGCTAGTTTACCAATTTTAAGCATGTAGGCATGTTCAGCGGCCTCTTTCTTAATAGCTTCCTATAATGAAGTGTTGGGTACAGATAAGGCATCAAGACTAGGACTCCCTACTACTCTGGATAATGCATATGCTGCTGAATTCTCTCACCCCGGTTTGTAGACAATTTCATAGTTATATCCAAGGAGTTTTGCCACCCAATTTTGTTGTTCAGGTGTAGCTATTCGCTGGTCCATCAAGTACTTGAGGCTGCACTGGTCTATATTAATGTAAAACTTGCAGCCGAGTAGGTATGGACACCAAGTTCTGATGGCTTGGATAATAGCAAGCATCTCTTTAGCATAAGTGGACCAAGATCATTTTGTAACTCCCAATGCTCTACTCATAAAAGCAATCAGCCTATTTTGTTGAGTTAGCACAACACCGATTCCATCACCTGAGGCATCAGATTCAATAATAAAAGGTTCATTAAAATTTGGCATAGCAAGTATAGGAGTAGAAGTCATTGCTTGCTTGAGATTAATGAATGTTGCTTCTACTTCCTTAGTCCATTCAAACTACCCTTTCTTCAAGAGATTTGTCAAGGGCTGAGCTAAAACGCCATAGTAACGGATGAATTTTCTGTAATAACCTGTGAGGCCTAAAAATCCACGTAACTCAAAAATATTAGTAGGTGTAGGCCAATTGAGCATTGCTTGGATTTTTTTTTGGTCCACTTTGACCCCATGAGAGGAAATGATATGGCCTAAATATTCAATTTTTTGTTGGCCAAATGCACATTTGTGAGGCTTGAGAAAAAATTTGTGATGCCTTAATATTTCAAAAACCATTTTAATATGTTCAAGATGCATGGACCAATTGGGGCTATAGATTAAAATATCATAAAAAAAGACTAGCACAAATTTTCAAAAGAATGGACGAAAAATTGAGTTCATGAGGGCTTGGAAGGTGGAAGGTGCGTTACAGAGGCCAAAAGGCATAACTAAATATTCATAATGGCCATTATGAGTACAGAATGTAGTCTTGTGAATATCAGGTGGATGAACTCGTACCTAATAAAATCCATACCGTATGTCTAGTTTGGTAAAGAAGGCTGCCCCGTGAAGTTCATCTAGCATATCATCAACAGTGGGAATTAGGAAGCGATCTTTTATAGTCACATTATTAAAAGCCCTATAATCAGTGCAAAAGCGCCAAGTACCATCTTTCTTTTTGACTAATAAAACAGGAGATGAGAATGGACTAGTGCTAGGTCGTATTAGCCCTAATTGTAACATATCTTGAACTTGTTTTTCAATTTTGGCTTTTTGAAAATAGGCATACCTATAAGGTCGCACATTAACTGGTTCAGTTCCCTCCTTGAGGTTGATGGGGTGCTCAATTTCTCTTTTTAGGGGAAGTTGCTTTGGCTCTTGGAAAATATCATCAAAGTTGTGTAGCAAACACTGGATGTCGGGATGAACCACTTCTTGTGTTGCTACCATTGGCTGAAGACAGACAGCAAATAAGGAATTCCCTTGGTGCAGTTGTTTGGAAGCAACTTTTATTGATGTCGCCTGAATTGGGGCTGTATCAATTCCTTGTAGCTTATGAAAATGCCCATTCCAGTGGAACTCTATGGTCATCCTTTTCCAATCACAAATCATCATACCCAGAAGCTCAAGCCATTGGATACCTAATACCAAATCCAACCCAGTTAGAGGTAATGAATATAAGGTTAAGGTAAAAGGTATGCCTTGCACCGTGATTTTGACATTCTCAAATTTTTCGTGACATGACAACGGTACTCCATTTGCTATATTTACTTTGAAGGGCGATGTCGGCACCACTGGTAATTGTAATATTTCTGCCATTTTATCATTAATGAAGTTGTGTGTTGATCCGCTATCAATAAGGACAATCAGCTTCGAGGACCCGATCTTGGCTTTAACTCTCATTGTGTGAGCTGATGACCAACCAGTAAGAGTATGGAGAGAGATTTTAGGTGCATCAATAGTAATGACTTCTTCTTTATCCTCCTCCATATCGATGTCGTGCCCATCCAGTAACAACAGCTTAGGTATGGAGCATTTGTGCCCAGGGGTAAACCGTTCATCACAGTTGAAGCAAAGGCCGCGAGCTCGCCGTCGTTGTATTTCCTCCTATGACAGCTGCTTCATTGGTGAGGCAAGTTTGGGCTTCGTTGGTGAAGTAATGTCAGTAGCAGGCCGAGTGAAAGGTGTTGAAAATTTGTGTGACCGAGCTAGTTGTTTATCCCTCATTCGGGCTAGGCTAATGGCTTCCTTCAAGGATTACGGTTTGAATAATCTGATGCCATCAGCTATGTCAGCCTTGAGCCCTCCCATGAATGGACCCACTAGAGCTTTCTGTGACCAGCCATGTACACGGTTACCAAGCCATTCGAACTCCTTTTGGTAGTCACGTAAGGAGCCAACTTGCTTGATCTTTGACAAGGCTTCGTCAAAGTCTGCACACTCGATAGGACCGAATTGAGCCCATAATTCCTCTATAAATGTTCCCCACGTTACTGCTTTTCCATCCTCTTTATAGGCCCGACGTAACCACTACCACCATTGGTTCGCCTCACCTTCAAGATGGAATGCTGCGAGTGACACCTTTTGGTCTTCGATGGTGCCTTGGTATTCAAAGAATTGGTCTACCCGGTTAAACCATTTGGTGGGATCATCACCTGAGTATTTTGGAAACTCGAGTTTTGCTAGTTTGGATGAGAACATCTGTCGCCCTCCACTTGTGCCGTCTATGGGTGTCTCTGCATTATGGAGAAATTGACCCATAGCTCCCTTAGGATCGCTGGTAGTCGCTTCTTTAGAGGAGACGATAACCTCAGTTAGTTTGAATAGAGCGTCCTCTATCTGTTGCAGCTTGTCAGCCATACCCAGTTCAATTCGGCTCATGCTTTCTTGAAGTTCGCCTAGCCCCGCCTCAAGGTTCTCGATACGCTCTTTATTTGTAGCCATAGTGTTGGCTCTGATACCACTGTTAGGTCCCAATCAGAGTCAAATTATTAATGAAATATAATTCTCTTAGGGCAAGAATAGACCACAGAAATTTGGATAATAATATGCTGCCTTCTTTTTATTGAGTTTCTCAGAATTTAAATACATAGAATCCAACTACCACTCCTAAAATCTAGACCACTGTTGCTGACAAATAGGACTCAACAACCCAACAGATTCCTACAAAATACAAGACCTGACTCTGACTCTGACTCTGACTCTGACTCTGACTAAGTAAACAACAGCAATACTGTGACACGTCCAATAACTCATGTCCCATGCACATGCATTAATCAACGTACTTTGGATTCTTGATGGGCACCCTAGTGGATTTTCTCAACCTATCAGAAGGCAATCCATATCATAGCCTTATGACATAAACAGAAACAAAAATATATAAAAAGAAGCAATAAAGTCTCAATTATAATGAAGTCCAAGTAATTCCATAGCAATACCTGTATCCTATTTGTTTAACGTTTGTAATTAAACTCTTGCTTAAGAGGTACAACAAACAACAAAATTTATGTAAATAAAGCAACCATATAAAATTTAATGGTAATATGTGGAACTCTGGAAGGTTGGATCAGTTGCTCTTAGTTATGAAATTATGCAGTTGATTACATAAATTACAAAAAAGTTTCAATGTCATCTAAACAGATGACAGCACAGAAGCCCGACAGCAACAATGAAAGCTCCTACGATCCATTAATAATATAAACACACAAATGTCCAATTCTAAGACACAAACTTAACAAAACAAACTATCAATTACACAACACAACACATAATGCATAATAGCAGAGAGAAAGAGTATGACAAGCAAAATTCAGATTCACACCTCGCATTAACAGGACCCAATTGCATAAGATCAACAAATGTAAAAAAAAAAACTGGTAAGAGAACTAACCCAGAATAGAAAAAAAGGAAAACACAGGCAAGTTGTTGACGATGTGATGAAAATCTCGGAGACGGAAAGTTCCTTTAGGTCTATATGCGATTTTAAGTTGTTTCATTTCAAACAATCGTTAAATTTGTTGATTCTTAAAGAGGCAAAATTATACCTCACAAGAGGAGAAAATGCGATTTTTAATAATGTAACACAAGTCGATCCTGTCACTGAGAGCTTCCGATGGACGATGCCACGACAAAGGAGATGAAATCGCGTATGAATTAGCGAGCTATAATAAGCACTGAGAACAAATGATTCAGATAGTGAGAAGAAATGTTGATGTGAGAGTGGAGTTAGAGTTTTTTGAGCAATGGAGTTAGGGCTCAAGAGAGAGTTTTTTTTTTAAATACGATGGAATGTCCTAAGGATTTAGGGTGAAATGGACTATTCCCATAGGCTTTTTTTTTTTTTTTTTTTTTCAAAACAATCAATAACAATGGGAATGGTTCCATTCCCTATTTTATTTTGGTCCAAACAAACAGGTCATTATTATTTTCTATTCAGCATTTCAACTTTTATTTTCCATCTATTTCATTTTTCTTTAATTCTATTTAACTTATGCGATCTGACAAGTTTTTTTTTTTTTTATTTCCAATGCTATTAAATACATGAAATGTTAAAACTAAATTTCAAATTAATAAAAGTACTATCATAAATTAAAATAAAAAAGCCAAAAAAAATTTTCTCAATCATAATATTTTTTTTAATTAAATTTTATTTCAATACATATTTTTTAAAATTAACAAACACACACAAACACACGCATACACTGGGTTAGGAACATGACACACTCCTTCACAAAATCATGTCAATTTTGTTTTGGTTCATTCCACTAATAAATTGATTTTATTTATATAATTTATAATAGTTTTAAAAAATATTTTATAAAATAAACTCGTTTGAAAATTTTAAAATCTTGATTTAATAATAAACATTTTAATAAATTTAAAAATTAGAATGAAAAAAATTATAAAATTTTTAATTAATCAAATATACTCATTTGAATTTACAAATAAATTTTATAAAATTTTGAAAAATTTATTTATACTAAACATAATATTCATGTCATTTGCTATTTACAAATATAATTCAGTCTGAATAAATTTTAAAAAATATAAAATAAAATTATCTAACAATAAATTAAAAATATAAATAATTTATTGAAAAATTCAAATACAATTTTATTCTAGTATTACATTTAAAACATTTTATAATTTCTTAATTCATTCTTATTTAAAAAAAAAAGACCAACAATTGGGCTATAATCAAGTTGAGCTGCTCGCGAACTACTCGAAACTCGACTCGATAAAAACTCGTTTGAGATTGTATATTGAAACTTGTTTAATAAATGAGTCTAATTCAAAATATACAAAACTCAGTTATGAAACTTGTACACAAGTTCGAATAAAAAGATCGCGAGTTAGCTTATAATTTTAATATATTAATAATTTAGTTTCAGGTATACAATATATAATTTTTTATTCATTTAAATATCAAAAATATATTATTACATAAACCATAATTTTATAATAACTTATTTAATAAATAAATTATTTTAATTTTTTAAAATAATAATTTTAATTTATACATTTATACTCATAAATAGTTTGCAAATACTAAATGACATAATAAATTTAGCTGAAATTTAGTTCAATTATAAACAAATTAAGTCTAAATTAGTTGAAATTCGGTTTGGCACGACTTGTTTTCACTCTTACTGGCAATATGACTACAAAATAAGGGATCCTTAATTTTTTTTTTTTTTTTTTAAAAAAGGATTATTTTAATGGTCTATCAAATCAAATAAACTGTACACATCAAACTCGTTCATTTTACAATTAATTTAATATAATAATAATAATATTCCGTTTTATTGATTTCTCTTTTAAAACCAGTCTTTTGCTTTTCTTCTTCTTCTTCTTCTCTTCGCTCCAATCAATCTCTACATTTTACTGCAACCACAAACGCACAAACAATTTCTGCTTTCTCTGCACGCTATCTTCAAATCTGCTTCTCCGAATCCGGATCCGATCCTTTCCGACCCGGACTCTTCCAGATCTGCTCCAGGTAACCTCACATCCTGCTTCACTTCTATTTACGCTTATCTTCCAGATCTGCACTTGCGTACTTATTAGGGTTTTTCAATTTCATTTTTTTCCTTTTGTTTTTAATATGCTTTCTCTGTTAACGGATCTCGACAGTTGAATCCTGATATTTTGATGTTGAGTGTAGATTTCATGTTTATTGTGCTTATATTCTGTAGATTTGATGTTTATTGTGCTTATAGCTTAATTTTTAGATTTTTTTTTTTTGGCTTTTTTAGGTTTAAATTGGATCAATTACTGATTCGTAAAGATCTGGTTGGCTAATTCAGTGGCTTTGAATCATTGATGTTGAAAATGAAGATGCCTGCCCTGTACCGGGCTTCTTTCACATT
Organism: Macaranga tanarius; assembly: GCA_949673435.1. Lineage (NCBI taxonomy): Eukaryota > Viridiplantae > Streptophyta > Magnoliopsida > Malpighiales > Euphorbiaceae > Macaranga > Macaranga tanarius. Next base: position 8,863 of record CATIWO010189437.1, read on the forward strand.
AATGATGGTTATGGTTCTTTTTGTTCATGCTTGCAATGCCTTTTATTTACCTGGTAGCTATATGCACACGTATTCCATCGGTGAGAACATTTATGCTAAAGTTAATTCGTTAACTTCCATTGAAACTGAGCTTCCCTTTAGCTATTATAGTCTCCCGTATTGTAAGCCCTCTGGTGGTTTTAAAAAAAGTGCCGAAAATCTCGGAGAGCTTCTCATGGGAGACCAGATTGATAGCTCTCCTTATCTGTTTAAAATGAATGTTAATGAGTCGGTTTTTCTTTGTACTACTCTTCCGTTGAGTGAACATGACGTTAAGCTTTTGAAGCAGAGGACTCGGGATTTGTATCAAGTTAATATGATTTTGGATAATTTGCCTGCTATGAGGTTTGCTAAGCAGAATGGAGTTAATATTCAGTGGACTGGGTTTCCGGTTGGGTATACGCCGCCGAATGGTAATGATGATTATATCATCAATCATCTTAAGTTTAAAGTGTTGGTTCATGAGTATGAAGGGAGTGGTGTGGAGATAATTGGTACTGGGGAAGAAGGTATGGGTGTGATTTCTGAAGCTGATAAGAAGAAAGCATCTGGATATGAGATTGTTGGTTTTGAGGTTGAACCGTGCAGTGTTAAGTATGATCCTGAAGTGATGTCAAAGCTTCATATGTATGACAGAATATCACCTGTTGCCTGCCCCTCTGAACTTGATAAGTCTCAGATCATAAGGGAGCAAGAGAGAGTTTCTTTCACTTATGAGGTTGTCTTTGTGAAAAGCGCTACTAGATGGCCATCACGGTGGGATGCTTATTTGAAGATGGAAGGTGCTAGAGTTCACTGGTTCTCAATTCTAAATTCTCTTATGGTGATCTTTTTCCTAGCTGGTATTGTTTTTGTCATTTTCTTAAGGACTGTGAGAAGGGATTTGACAAGATATGAGGAATTGGACAAAGAAGCTCAAGCACAGATGAATGAAGAGCTTTCAGGGTGGAAGCTTGTTGTGGGTGATGTGTTCAGAGAACCAGAGTGCTCAAAGCTTCTCTGCGTCATGGTTGGAGATGGAGTTCAGATTACAGGGATGGCAGTTGTCACGATTGTTTTTGCAGCCTTTGGTTTCATGTCTCCAGCATCACGAGGAATGTTGCTAACTGGAATGATAATTCTCTATCTTTTCTTAGGTATTGCCGCAGGCTATGTTTCAGTGCGTCTGTGGAGAACAATGAAAGGAACTTCTGAAGGGTGGAGGTCAATTTCCTGGTCAGCTGCTTGCTTCTTCCCTGGAATTGCTTTTGTTATCCTCACAGTGCTGAATTTCATTCTATGGGGAAGCAAGAGCACTGGTGCTATTCCCATTTCCTTGTACTTTATCCTTCTGTCTCTTTGGTTCTGCATTTCAGTTCCACTCACCCTCTTGGGAGGATTCTTTGGGACACAAGCTGAGGAAATTCAGTATCCAGTTCGAACCAACCAGATCCCAAGGGAGATTCCTGCTCGCAAATATCCATCATGGCTTCTTGTTCTTGGTGCTGGAACTCTTCCATTTGGAACCCTTTTCATCGAGCTGTTCTTCATACTTTCTAGCATCTGGCTTGGACGGTTTTATTATGTCTTTGGTTTCTTGCTTATAGTTCTTTTGTTGTTGGTAGTTGTTTGTGCTGAAGTGTCAGTGGTTCTAACCTACATGCATCTTTGTGTGGAGGACTGGCGGTGGTGGTGGAAGGCATTCTTTGCCTCTGGTTCAGTTGCTCTGTATGTGTTCTTGTACTCGATCAATTATTTGGTTTTTGACCTGCAGAGTTTAAGTGGACCTGTATCAGCTATACTCTATCTTGGCTACTCACTACTTATGGCCATCGCAATCATGTTGTCTACTGGCACCATTGGCTTCCTCATGTCGTTCTACTTTGTGCATTACCTTTTCTCATCCGTAAAGATTGATTAGAAGCATTGGCCACTTTTTACTATCAGTTGTAGAAGACTGGCTGCAAATGCAAAGAGGAAGCCTACTCGGTTCACAATTCACATTTATTTTCTTTTCCGCTTTTGCTAAATTTCTTATTGATAGCTGATCTTGTTGTGCTCTATTAAAGACCCAGATCCTTACGGTAAATGCATCAAGGCGTCTGTCATATTTTTCGTGCTGTTGAGATTAGGATGGAGTTATAGTAGTTTTGAGCTTCATATGAATTACGGGTTTCATATAATTTCATTTACTCTAGATGCTGTAGTTTGTGACCCTTCTGTTCTGTACTATTTTTTTCACGTTCATTTTATCTTTGAAAAAAAGAGAAGTTAATTGACGTTTTCTATTTCTTTAATCTGAGAGGAAATTCAGCATTTTGCGAATGGCAATAAATGGAATTGTTTGAATATTGATTGAACTTTGAAGGCATTTGAAAGAAAGAAATTGGGGAGGGAAGTAACAACAATGAATGACCAAAAAAAAAGGAGGTACAATTGCTTGGATATCAATTGAGGCAACTGGAAAGAAAGAAATTGAAAAAAAAGGAGAATAACAAGAAATGAGAAGAAAATAAAATAGAAAAGATATACTACATAATACATATAATATTCTTTTTTAAAGTTGGGAGAAAAATATTTTCTTCAAAAAAAAAAAAAAAAAAAAAGAAATTGCAACTTATGCAGTCTTTAACCCAAAATATTTTTACAAGCTACATTTTTTTTAATTAACGGTTGAATTAATAATCAAACTGCTATTAAAACTGATAATACAATGTCAAAATAATATGGGAGGAAGCACCTAAATTTAATATAAGCAATGAAAAGTTAAAATATGCCATAAGTTTATTCGGATAGAAGGATTTCAAATCATAAAAGACATTTGGAATTGATTTTTTGTTTTAAATTGTATGAATGGAAGTTGATGGTCCTAAGATTTTCTTAGTACGTAATAATAATAATAAAAAAAATCATCCAAATAAGGGAAGGTAAATCTATTATGCTTATTGCCATAATAAAGAATAACAAAATTATTTGCTTTATAAGGATTTACAATTTTGTTGTAAATCTTATTACATTACAACAATTATTATATCCTTTTGCACTGAAATAAGGGAAACAGATAAGATTATTAGCAGGGCATTCACAGTCTTTTTCTTACAGTTGTGAAAAATTTTTGCAAACATATCCAACTTCTTGAGCTCTATTTCTTCTTCTTCTTCACTTCAGCATTTTATTTTTGACATTATAAACTTATGAAAGGGAAAGGACTGTGTACCATTTAAAATGCAGCAACTAATTTAGCTAATAGCTAAGTGTTCTTGTAAACATCACAGGGAGGCAATAGTTAGCCTTTGACTCAGGTAAATAATATTTGTTTTTCAACCTACCTGTAACTTCCAGCTAGTAAATTTTGAGTCCTATATGCTAAACCTCTGATTAAGAGTGCCACTTATCGATTGTATATTTTATAGTAGCAATAACCCATGGTTTCAAATTAATATTTTTTTCTCCTGCCCTCCCTCTAACCAAAGTACATGTCAATAGTTCATCAAAATTTTTGTGGCAGTATCCATGCATAATATTCCCTACAGATTGTTCTCCTGTGCTTAATGCTAATTAGAACACTCATTTCCATGAAGTGAGCAGAACAGTCCTATCTAAACAGCACGTAAACACTTCAATATTGAAAATCAACTGAAGGCAAAAAGTTGAAGCATTCATATAGAACCAAAGCATAGGAAAAAAAGAAAATTCACTGCTGAAGTTTTATAGGGAGGGGAGGAAGGGAGCTGGGGTATAGTATCTTCATCTTATTTCTACAGACACATAACGTTATTAGAGTGAATACAGAAGTAAAAGATAAGAGTTTCTCGGAGTAATTGCACCGGTTGATTTTGTTATGTCATTTAGAAGATCCAGCACCTCCACTATTGCTTGTCTAGAAACTGTTACTTGCCAGTCCATGAGTTGCATTGAAACCTTGCAGAGATGATTGTGCTGCATGCATATCTGGAAGCAAGTGACCTAGAAGCTGAGAAGCAAATGGAGCTTGAAAACTATGATGTAGCTGTTGGAGAGAAGCATGTGGTCTGATTGCCTCCATTGAATTATTTACATTATAAGTACCTTGCTGGTTTTGGGGAAAAGTTGGCATTGGTGCCATAGTCCCAACATTAAATGAATTCTGCCCAAAGTTGCTTCCACTGGCCATAGTTGGATTGATTTCTACTCCGAAAGGGTTCTGCCTGAAGTAGCTTCCATTGACGATAGGTGCCCCAACAACGCTAGAAGGGTTCTGCCCATAGTAGACTCCGTCAGCCATAGTTGCATTATTTCCTACACTAGTGGGGTTCTGCCCAAAGTACATTCCACCGGATACAATTGGAATACGGGGATTTTGCATGAAGTAACTACCATTAGCCATGGTTGCATTAGTTCCCACACCACTGGGGTTGTGCCCAAAGTAGCTTCCACTAGGTACAGTTGAACTAAGGGCGTTTTGCCCGAAGTAGCTTCCACTAGGTACAGTTGAACCAGAGGGGTTGTGCCCAAAGTAGCTTCCATTAGGTACAACTGAACTAGAAGGGTTTTGCTCAACATAGCTTCCACTAGGTATAAAAGCAGCACTACTAGGGGTTTGCCCAAAGTAGCTTCCATTGGCTACAGTTGCACCAATTCTTGCATTCAGAGGTCTTTGCCCAGTGTGGCTTCTACTGGCGAGCATGTTATGTGCATTCTGCATTGCAAAATCCAAGTAATTACTTTATGCCTTCCAAAAACCTTAGAATGTTCTTCTCATACTGGATAAGTATGAAAGTAGATGAACTCTTCAAGTTCCTTACCATATACAAATTATACAATTGAATCCCCCTTTTTTTAAAGAAAGAAAAATCAAACTTCTTGCAAATAAACTAGTACATTTTATATCCTTCTTTATATTAGCAACAGGAAGCCACAAAACTAAAAGATGTATGAAAGGAGTTCATATTTATAAATCAAAGTTCATCATTCAACATTCCAAATGTGGATTTTAACTTGTTGTAAAACTAATTTATTTATTGTGCCCAGAGTAAAAGCCGAACTAATGTGAAAGTACCTTCCATATGCTAATTATAAATCCAAAAGTTGTTTTCAAAAAGGGAAAAGAACCTTACCTGCATTTGCATATAAAGACTGCCTTGACTTTCCTCTCTAACTTTTGCTTTGCCTTTGGATTTACGACGAGTGGAACTGCAGTTCCAAGAAAACAGAGTTGCAGCAGTTAGCTTGATTGCAGCTTCAAATTAAAAATCTAAGTATAAATATATGAAGAATCTTACCGTTTTCCACTGATTCGTGACGAGCTCAGAGCGTTGATTGTGCCTGCTGGGACTCCATAAATTGTGATGTTTTTATCTAATGGCATTCAACATACAAAATCAGCTTCAAAATGCAACATGCTTTTCAAAATCCAAAGTTCAAAAGGCTTTTTATTTCATTTAGCAAGGTGTACAGTGTCCCTAACGTTCCATACTCTTAGAGTTTATAGTTATTTTTTTAAAATAAATCCATTATACATTTAAAATTCAAATGCTATAGTTGTAAGTCCATTCTGTTACTCACAGGATGACTCCAGTGCTAGGAAACTTATTTAAGATATTCTTCCCTGTTATAGTCTATACAGAGAGTCTAACCACTGTCAAAATGTTGCAGAAGACTGCATGTTGTCAGCAATCAAATCATTTGTGGCAAAGTTAAGGCCTTTCAAGTAGAAACTTCCTAATCCATAGTAGATTATATTCGTAAGACACACTTTTCTGCCATGGTAAAAATAGCATGCAATTCCTATACTTGAATCTATATTGTACAAATTCTAAACTCCTCAAAGCTTGTTGCTTCTATCTTCAGCAAGCAAATCCTCTAATCGTTATGGATACAACACAAAGGTTAATATAAACAGAATGATCCTTTTTTTAGTCCTACAGAATAATTTCATATTCTAATTAATCCTCTAATCATGAGGGATAGAAAAGAAATATTTAAAAAGAAATCCAATTCAGCATACAACAGCCATACATACAGGTCTTAGTTGGTAAGGCCTTATGTCAATTTTTCCATGTAGTACGGTTGAATTAAAGTGTTAAACAAATAACAAAATTTTGTGCATTAAAGGTAACTTAAAAAGGTATTGAAGACATAAAAAGTATTTCCAAGGGATAGTCAAAAGTTTTTTCAGAAAGTTAGCAATACTGAATTCAGAATCCATGTCAAATTTTCAATATGCATTCATCAAATATTGCCTACACTACTTCGGTGTTGACTGTATCACAAACCAAGTTTCAGTCTAGAGAGCTATTGTGAAACATTTTATAACTTTTGCAGCAAAATTTCACTGGAATTATGTTTGTCTTCTATAATCAAGATAATCATGATATTTTTTCTAATTCATTGCTTTTTCTTAATAGTCCTTGCCACAGATTTCTATGTGGTTCTATTATTTGTCTATTTGTTCTGAGCAGTAAACCATCTTTTTCTACAGTTTAGTAATATTATAAATCTCTATCAAAATTCTTGATGTTTTAAATAAATGATTCTTTCTTCCTTTTTTTTTCTCCCTAGACATATGTTTGTTTATAATTTAGTAACTAAAACTTTCAATTCCCCTACGTTATTGCTATTCTTCGCCAGAACTTATTTTAAGAAAAATACTAATGCTTAAACTTAATTTGAGATTGTTCTTTCATGCGTATGTTCTTGACCAAGAGTTGTTTACAAAAACTTACTGCTTTTGGCGACCCCATTCCACCCCCTCCCTGCATATCGGCCTTGTCTGTACTTCTGCAATATGTCAAGCATAAGAAAGTTAGTGTTAATGGGCTGTTAACAATTCAGATGTTCTTCTAATATGAAAATATGCATGTCAAATAATTGAAACATACCTGGAGGTGGCTCTTCACATGGAAAAGGTCTACACCTTTAACAGCCATTATGTATCGAATAGACTTTGGTGTTGCTTCTGCAAACATGTGCAAGTCATGACATAGGAAGCCTTAGTTATGATATTAGAACTTTCAAAAAGAAAGTATGTTTTAAATAAATATGGCAAGTGAAGGAAGATGCACTGAGATATTACAGAAAAATCACTTGAAACAACATATTAACATGGTTCAATAGCCAGATAATGTTTCTTTCCTGATTAGAAATATTTAGTCATGAAGTTCAATAAGTTGCAACTTGCAAAATAGGAACAACATAATATCACAAGTTAACTACTGAATGGAAAGCTAAAATAAAACTGTACCTCTGACAATGCATTGAAGGAGACGGTAGAAAAATAATGAAAAAAAAGAAGAAAGAAAAAGTTGAAAGGTACTTCTTAATTCAGATAACAGTCTTGATGCATGATTCTTTATGATTTCATGTCACTTTGGACTTCCACAATGCTATCACACAGCCTTAGTTCCATTGTGAATCTAATCACCGTTATGGATTGCAGAATTCTTCAATCGTTCTGCTCAAAGGCTACAAGATAGGTTCATATTGTTTTCTTTCTCTCTCAACTATATTCTACTACACATTCCATTCATTTCAAACATTCATCTACTTGATGCAGCATCTTTTCCATTTTCAACTCACAAGGACTGACTATAGGTACACTTCACGCCATAGTGTTTTAAATTGAGGCTATTGCGACTGCCGATTATGTCATATTCTATATCTTAACTAACTTTTCTCATTTCATCACTAATACACACTGATATTCAACAACGTAACAGGACCAACATACAGAAGAGCATATCCAGATGTCGTATTCATAAAAGGAAACTTAGTGAATTGCACAATAAATAACATGCAAGGCTGTATTCTTTTACTATCTTAATAGACTAACATGCATTCAATTCATTATGACAATTTCAAACTAAAACATTTAACTCAATGCATCATTTTCTTCTTAATCCACTTATAAGGACATTGGTAGTGTACTTTATCTCATAGTGTTCTAAGTTGGGGCGATGTCTACTGTCTCATTTTATTCTATTACCAATTTTGTTCCCTTATTTTACCACTAATATGCACTTATTTTTCAGTACTACATCGAGTAGAATATGGAATGGCAAACTGTAATTCTGAAAAAGGAAACTCATGAATTGCACAACGAATGACTGCACCCTAAGCAAAATTTCTAAATAACTGCATCATAAGAGAAATTAATACAAGATCAGAGAAAAAAAAAAAATACTACGAACTCCAAATTGACATGAAATGGACATTTGGAGAAAAAAGTATTAAGCCAGAAGACAACCGGTCAGAAATACAACAGCAAAAAGAAAACACAAGAAAAGGTCCTCAACGTGCTGGATGGTTAAAAGATGAAAGGAATCAAAATGAAAAAAGGAGTGTACTAATTATGTAATATGAAAATTGTCATTTTCGCAATAAATACCCAAATTCTGCTAGCATATCATCCAATCAGAACTACCAGATCATCTCTTAAAGAACATGTGCGGCGCAATGCAAAGCGACAAATATACAGTAAGTATCCAGAAAAATACTTTTTCAAGCAACAACTTTCTCATAACTCATGACAAGAACACGACAAAGTATTAAAAAGGAAAAGAAAATGTGTGTTTAAAATAGAAGCCGAAAAACTTTCTCTACATGCATGGCAAACCATTGCAGTACAACAAACTATAAGAATATTCAAAATCCATAAATGAAGTTATAAAACTGTTATATCTGCAAAAACTACTAATTGCTGATAATCATTATCCATTGAAGAGGAAAAGAAATCACGTGGCACTCTTAAACGGGGTGGTAAGTGCTTTGAAATCTGAATTCAAAAATGTGTTGCATGTTAAGAGAGAAGAAAAAAAAAAAGAATCTTAATAAAACCACATTATCAGAATTGTGATAACAGAGAAAAACTACTGATTACTCATTGCCGAACCAGATTCAGACATTTTCTGAAGAATGACAGAATATGATAAAGTAATTAGAACACAACAAGAAGTATATAAACACTGAATTTGCTGCAAGTAATTATACAAGATGAAAATATATAAGGTAATGATATCTGCTGCTGTAGATTTTATTGACCTAATCTGAAAAATATGAAGATGAAATCCAAGACTAACATGTATAACATAATAGAGTTAAAACAGAGAAAAAAATATGACAAACTGCATGCTAGGAAGGAAGCAAAGAACAAGAAATGGAGAAGATTGTGATCTCAAGAAAATTATGATCTCTTTCAACCTACTGCCTGTATATGGAACCCCCTATAACTTAGCTAATAGGTATTCTGATGTATGTGTTGAGTAGCTTAGTTGTACATGGTGCTATATGCATATTTCCTCTTAAAAAGGAAAAGATTAGTGTATACAAGCACAAGCAAAAGGAGAATTAGAAAATTCATCAGAAAAAAATCAAGCAGCCTCAAATCTAGATACAAATAAATATAGATTCCAATGAAACAAGATCCAGGCCCCAAGTCATCTTCACATACAAAAGGAGCGCATGCATTTTGAGATGTTATTTTATTAAAAAAACCTTGTTACGGCAGAAGAACTAGTGATCCTCCAAGCATAGGTAATTGTCAATAATTGAAACAGGAAATACAATTCAGTCTCTGCTTAGCATTCTCTGATCACTTTTCCTTGTTATAAAGAGGGAAAACGATTAGAAAGAAAACTTCTTTCTGTTCTTAAAAATAAGCGAAGTTCAATTAAACAATTAACGAAATCAGATTGATTAGGCTATCAATGCAAATGAATGATAAAGAAAGAAGCATTTAAAAACAATCTCATAGTTATAAAAAGGGTTACTAACTTATGGATCCACCAAGCCGTTTGACAGCTCTAACAAAACATGCATGAAGTTCAGGGGTCCATCGAAGACGAGGTTTTGGATCAGAGGTAAAAAAAGCACTAGGAGGAGGAAAATCCGCAAACCAATACTCATCATCATCATACCAAAGAACATGGTTATTGACAATAATATTAGGAGTTGGAGTTAATTCCTCCACCACCACTAACTTCCCTTCCTCATTAGGAATTGAAGTTGATTTGTCCACCAACGCCAACTGCCCTTCCTTATTAGCAGTTGGAGATGATCTCTCCACCACCACCAACTCTCCTTCCCCAGTTGGAACAGCAGCCTGATCCTGAACCATGTTATTGGGGATTGGGGTTTGAAGGATTTCTTGGAGTTCAAGGAAAGCAGCTTCATTGGTCCATCCCTCAAGTAATAATGAGAAATCAAGTTCAGGGGCCAGTTCAACTTGGACTTGGACCTGGACCTGAAAATCATTGGAGTTATCATGCAAATCTTCAACATTTCTACCTCCATTTCCAACTTGAACACCATCAATAATGTGTCGGGAATTCACTGGAAAATCCCCAACTCCTCCTCCTCCTCCTCCTCCTCCCTCTCCTTGAAAAATCACCATTGGTTCCCTATCTATCCCTCTCTACTAACAATGTCAGTGTATAAGCAAACTCAAAATCTAAGACCCTGATAATAAAAATGCAGAAACCAGACACCTTAAAATAGACTGGCATGATGGACCCCACAGAAATTTCTATGGGGTCCATCCAAATTTGACACAATAGCCGTAAAAACAAAACCTGCCTAATAAATAAAAGCAAACAAAATGCCAAATTCAGACTCAACGGCCACTTTGTACGCATTACACAATTGAAGTAAGAATTGTGCACTGGCTACTATTACTACTATAGTCTACTACCAATACTACTACTACTACTGATAATGCTCGAAGGAGATGAAACCGAGGGTAGAAGAAAAAAAATCAAGACTCACCCCAATTGAGAGTTGACCGTGCTGATCATGAACGTGGACAAACAGATGGCAATTCATGATTGTTGCTGATAGTGATGAAGAGAGTGTCAAAAAAAGAAAGAAAGAAGGGTGTGGCCTGCCTGCTGCCTTCTGCCATGGCCTTTTCTGCTGCATGTATGGAAACGTGGATGGCTGCTTTTCTGGGCTTCTTTGTCTGCAAGCGTTGATTGTTCCTTTCTTCTTCTTCTTTCTTCTTTTGGGATTTTCAAGGTTGATGTGTGTTCATATTGTGTATGCAAGTGTTCATTATTGCCATTGTTCATTAAGAAACAAAATCTTGAGTATTTTTTCTTCTGGGTTTATACTTTTGTTTTTTGTTTTCAATTGTTTTAGATTAGCACACACACGAGTGAACAATCTTTATTTTCATCACTTGTCTACAAAGCCATTTTCCTTTTTTTTTTTTGGGCTGTGCATATTTTCTTTATATATATATACATGTACATATATTATCAGTCCTTTTAGCCAGGGAACAATTACAATTACCCCTCTTCTGCTCCCAAAATTTTATTCTTCATGCATACCCCAATTCCAACACAAAATCTTAACTAATTCAGCTCAAAATTGAAATATAATTTTTTTGTTTAATCTCCAAAAATAGCTTAAATGCCTGAGAATGTTTGTTTCTTTATTCTTGAGGCTAACATTTATGTAAATAATTTTTTTTCATATATAATATTGATGTGAAAAAATACATCTTAAGATGGTCCGAGAAGAGAATACTCAAAAAATACATCTTAAATTCTTGATTATCCGAAAAGAAAATAGCTAGAAGCTGACATTTCAAAATAACAATAAAGCATCAAATTTTCAGTATTTTTTTTCATATAACTCAAAAAAATCGAAATCCAATAAATTTTCAGGTTGTGCAAAACAACTTGTTACTCATGCCCATTAATAGTTCTATTTATAATTTGTACCTTAAAGAAAAAAAAATGGTTTAAAGAAAAAAAAATGGACCTTTAGTTTTGAGTTGAACCTACTCTTAAAGACATGAACTTGTAAATTTAACAATGTTTATAAAAGCTTAGCCTTATAGTTAAAGTTTTATGAAATTATTTCATTATATATAAATTTTATGGAGATTCAACTTAAAATAAAAAGAGGTCCACCACTTTTTCCTATACACTTAAAAAGGATTAGTTATGTACTAAATCCTGGTAAAGCATTACAAATTAAATTCTTATTAAGTAAAGTACAACAAATATTGACATAAAACATTATAAATTAAATCTTATTAAGTAAAGTACAACAAATATTGACATTAAACTGATTCGTATTACTGTATTAGTATATTTCTATCTTATTCTCACTGCAAGTTACTAATTACAGCATACTTACTATAATTGTTTAATCGAAAGTGAAAATTTTTTCTCCCAATCAAGAACATGTTTAAATCTTCATTGAAGGTGAAAAATTTTCTTAAAAATCCAAAATTTTCTTCAAAGAATATATATATATATACATTTTTTACTACTGCGATCTCAAATTCATTGGACTATAATGACAGGACTATAAGGACAATAAACATTTTCTAACTGTGTATACTATAGCTTGAACTCGATATGTTTTTTTTTTTTTGTTCTTGCTTTTCTTGAATCAGAATATTTTTTCTTACACTTGAGACCTAGCTCAAATGGCAATAGCCTTTGCTCTTGGGAGGGAGAGATCTTGGATTCAATTCATCTCCTCCACATTAGGCATGTGAGATTCCACTTTAGTGGTGGCTCACAAAAATGGCTAACTGCCCCCCTCTCCGTCCCGATGATGCTGGGTCGCACATCACAAAAATGGCTAACTGCCCCCCTCTCCGTCCCGATGATGCTGTGACCGTCCCGATGATGCTGGGTCGCACATCACAAAAATGGCTAACTGCCTCCCTCTCCGTCCCGATAATGCTGGGTCGCACATCAAGTCCTGAAGAAGTTTTTCTCTTACAAAAATAGAAAGAGAAGAAAATTCATAAGTTTTTACTTTTTCCCATATAAAAATAGAAAGAAAAAAAATTCTCCCATAAAAATTTATAAGAGGGAGACAATGGATTGATCCCTAATTTCCTTAATAAGATGTCTGTACTTTTTACCATTTGTTATAGGGAACAACCAAAGACACATTTGATGTATACATATTTTGCTGTCACTTTAAAGTTTGTGTGATACTGCCACTATTGATTTTTTTTTTTTTTTTCTCAAATCTTTTGAAAAAACAAAAAGAGAAAAAGCAAATTTTCTCAAGTTATGAAAAGGGTTTCTTTTTCCTAAGAAAAAAACACGCCTTTAAATGTATATAGTTGGCAAAACTAGCCGTTACGTTTAAAAAAAAAAAGAAAAACGCTCCCTTCTTCAACACCTTCTGTGCTCACTCAGTGCTTTCTTCTTCTCCGTGCTCACTGCTCAGCCATTTTTAAAAAACCTTTCTTCTTCTTGTTGAATTTAGCTCTCTTTTTTTTTTTATCTCCTAATCCAAAACCCATAAAAAAGAAACAAAAATGTTTACCGAAGGCCTAGATGAAACGGCAATTAACTGGATCAAACAGGTACTCGACCCTCATCTCTCTCTGTTTCCAATTTCCTTTTCTTGAACTTCACTTTCTTGATTTGATTCTACATTTTTGGCTTCATTTTAACTGAATTTGTAGCGAAATTGATCAATCTTGAATTGAAAAATTGAGTCTTTTGTACGCAGGGATCAGATTCGCAAGAACCCAGAATTCGATCGCCTTTGTCTCCATTAACAGAGAAGCTATCTCCACATGACCCGTTTCCGAAATCTCCAATAAACCCACTTCAAAAATCTACACTTGTATACAATACCAATAGTTTTAGCTCTATCCATATCTTGCCTCCACTCAAATTTCATTCTGGGTTGTTAACTCCTCATAGTTTGGTAGCCCCAGACCTTAATGATAATGATGATGAGAGCGTGGCATCGGTTTCGGATTATGTTTGTGGAAACTATTCTGAGGAAGAGGAAGAGGAAGAGGAAGAGGAGGAAGTGGGTTTACCTCATAGTGATTACGTGGAGAAGCCTGTTATGCAATGTTATGAAGAGGAGGATGAGATTTTTGGAAATAGACCTAAAACGAATTTGAATAGAGGGCTTTTGAAAGAAGATTTGAAAATTGAAGTTCCTGCTAATTTTAGAAGGTTCACTACGGATGGTGAAGTGGGTGTTAGAAAGGTTTTGCTTAAGGGTTCCACCCCTGGTAGTTGTCCGCCGAGAGAGAGAGTCCAGCTTCACAATGCGCATGTGGCATTTGATGTAAGTTCCATATGTGAAAAATGTGCATTTGTTTGAAAATTTAGTTTTTATTCGTGATTTATGTTGGCTTTGATTGTTGGGCACTTTAGAATTTTGATTATGAGTTCTACTAATTTTGAAATGTGGGTTTGTATTGGATATATGATTGATTGCAGGCTGGTTCTAGAAAGTTTAAAGAGGTAGGAGATTTAGGGACTCCAAGTGCTCCTCCAATTATGGAAGCTGCAGGAGAAGAAAAGAATTTTGTGGTTGAACGGGAAATTGAGGAAACTGGGGATGGTTGTTCCACATCAAGAGACAAAGAGGCTTTTGATGGGAGCAAAGAGCATATATTAGATCGAACATCACATTCTATGCCTAGCACTGAATTTGTTGAAAGGTATTGAAGTGTTAGCCTACAATTTGCAGTTCCTTTTCTATATGTTATAGTTAGAATCTGCTGAAATTTTATCATGCAGACTAAACAAGTCCATGGTCGGAGAAGCAGAAGAAAAGATGCCTTATTGGCAGACAAGCTCTTTGGATCATTCATCTTATTATAACACAAGGTATGGTTCAAGTAAAAAGTATCTAAATTTTATTTGGTAGTAGTATCCTGTTTACTGTTTGCATTACATCCATTGACCCTTTTGGATTGTGAATGAAAGACCATGTCGGTGGAGTCTTCTAAATGTACAATTCAATTCAGGTCCACTTTGGATGTGCATTTGAAGCGATGTAATGAGCACCGTTTAGCATTCTGAAATCTGGAATGGATGTGTCTTTATTTGCATAATTATGTGAACTTTATTTTCTCATGGATTCCCATTTTACTCGTTGCAGTGGTCAATATGCTTGGCAAACTCTAATTGCCTATGATGCTTGTATCCGCCTATGTCTCTATTCATGGGCTAGGGGATGCACTGAGGCTCCTGAATTTATGCGAGATGAGTGTCTGCTTCTTCGAAGTGCCTTTGGGTAAACTTCATGCTTTTAGCTTACAAATTATGATATCTGCTCATTGTGGTAGTTTACTTCTCTGATTGTTATATCCACTTGTATAAAATAGACTACACAAATTTTTGCTGCAACCACGAGGTGTACAAGCTGTAGAAGTTACAAATACCAAGAATGCAGAACAAATATGCCCCATGAAGGTAAAAAAGGTGGTTGGAAAGATAAGAGTGGAAGGTAAGATTTTCTAAGCATAGCCAATCAAGAAATTGATACTTAAAATGAAAATATCACAGTTTTATTTCATGCTAATATGTATTTGGCTATAATGTTTTAACTTCAAATCTTTCTTAAACTCAAAGTAAACAGCTTCCTTCTCAATTCCATTGCATTAAGTTCTATACCTTTACATTTAGGTATGAGAATAATAAAGCATGAATCATGTTAAAGACATTTACACTAATATATGGACAGGTTCTCCATTAAAATTGAGTTTTTTCAAAGAATTTTCAGTAATTAATGTAAGGTATACTTGTTGACATTGGCAGTAAGGAAACTTCGAATAATACCTAGGCGAAGACTTAAGAGCACATACTCTCAGCGCAGTGCAATCTATATGCAGGTGGGGAAAGAATATGTCCGGCATGTTTCATCACTAGTGAAAACTGGAATGAATTCTCTTAAAATTGCATCATTTCCAGTGACAGCAGAAGGTTTGTGTTTAGATTTGTTGATTCATATATTTGCCAGAAACTTTCCTGAGCAAAATGCTATGAGTAGTTTCTTTCAACCACATTTCAATCATGAGATTGATTCCGACCATCAACTTTTTCTGTAAAAAATTTTGATAAGTTCAAGGAAAATAACAAAAGTAGTGTCCTTGTCATTTTTGCAGAGCAACTGTCATGCTCATTCCAACTGAAGAGCTCCAGTGACGATACTCAGGTTGAACCAGGTTCTACTATTTGCTTACACCCAGGGAGTGGGGAGTATCATGTCTTGTAAGTCTCCTCTCCTTTGTTCTAATTTTTTTGTTTTAATTTTCATGCCGTTGTCTGCTAATGATTTTTTGTCACTTGAATCATAAGGATATGTTGTGCTATCAGTAATATAACTCCTCCAGCATGGAGAGGATCCAAATCATATATCAGTCAGTAGTATCTCCTTGAATCAAACATGGATTAAGTCTGGCATGTAATATCATGAAGAGATACCTTATTTCTACTCATATATGCAATTGAATCATGTACATCATGCTACATTATGCTGTTCACAAAATTAACAAATGCACTGACCAATAATGAGAACTAAGTGCAGCTCTACATATGCTTGCTTGTTAACTGTTATGAACAAGGAAATTTTACATGTGAATTTTATTCAGTTTCCCAGAGAATGAAGGAGATGCTCTTTTACTGGAAGTCCAGGATGCAAAAAAATCAGTCCAAGGTCGAGCTACAATTCAAATTTCTTCATTGAATGACAATACTGTACGAACATTTTCTTTATCTTTCAGTATCAGTTGTTTGTGGAAGAATGGTTTCCTTCATAATGACTAATTTCCATCTTATTTGATTGTCTAAATGATGTAGAGTGACAAAATTAGGTGGTGGCCCTTATACCATGATGATCAAGAATGTGTTGGAAAGATACAGCTCTCAATTGGCAGTACAATTACATGTGATGATACAAATAATATAAAGGTTACATACATCTCTTCCAAGTTCCAACTCATTAGTTGAACATTCAGAATCTTATTCTTCCCTTTTGAGTAAATTAAAGATCTGTATTAGCTTGAAGAAGAATTCAATGATAAAATAGTTGTTTTTGATGTGTTTGAAACTGATTTATGATAGTTGCTTATTCCTTTTCTTCAATAGATCTCTGTCGTTGTTCTGCTGTGATTTCAGTCTTAAGATCTATGAGTACCAAATTCAGCTACTGACAGTATGTGACAGATATATTTCTATTCTTTGGTATTAATTATACCCAAAAAACTGCTCAACAAGTCTTAGTTTCACTTTGCACATGGGAGGCACACAGGTAGTCTTGATCACATAATCAAAATTTTTTTTCTCCAATCTTAATTAGGATTCATATTATGATGGGACGTTCATTGGCATTTTGCTGGTTTTCCTCTATTTTGAGCTTAGAACTTTTGATGCCTGATCCATTACAAATCAAAATGCAACATGAACTGGAACTGTTAAAAAAATATTACAAATTGGTATCGTTTGATTTTTAGCCAAATCTTTATGTTTGCGTGTGTTGGTGGCTGGCATGCTTGTGGTTACATATTGTAGTTTCAAATTGTATTAATACTAATATGTTTGCTCTTTATGTGACACTATTATGTAGAGTGCACCTGTTGTGGAAACTCTAGCTTATGATATTCTATTGGAGGCTGCTATGCGTGCACAACATTTTCATTCTCGAAACTTGAGATTACATGGACCCTGGAAGTGGATATTGACTGAGTTTGCAGATTATTATGGTGTTTCTGATTCATATACAAAACTGAGGTACATAAACTAAGCAAAATTATTCACTTTAGCCTGATAATTCGTTTACACTTTACTTTCACTTGTCTAAATTCTTTTGTAGATATCTTTCACATGTCATGAATGTGGCGACGCCAACAAAAGGATGCTTAGAGCTTGTTAATGAGTTACTTGTACCTATTATAAAGGCTAGGGGAGAGAGAAGTTTGACCAGACAAGAAGTAAGTCCTCCAAATTGCAGATGCATCCATTGTATTCCAAATAATCCCTTGAACAAAACATTTGTGTTTTTTTACAAACTTTGGAATCCAAGCAATAGATGAGAGATGAAATGTTTACTAACTAGGCGGTGAGCAACCCCAGACAACAATTTAAGGCAATTTTTATCATAATTTTTAATTTCAATGCCTCCCACTATGTTCTCATATTTTATGTGGCTAGACCTATCACTTCTAACTACCTGTCAGTAAAGATTGGAAATGTAAAGCTTGGGCTTTGCAAATAATGAGAAAGGATATAACCACTCAACCTTTGTTTCCAGTTATAGTGTGTTAATTATTTGGGCAAGTATTGCCAGCCAAAGTATTAAATTTGAGCATACTTGATATGAGTGATGGTGGTCAATGATTTTGATTTGTTGCAAGAATGTAATGGAAGTTCTAATTTTCCTTTAAGTATGTGGATTTTTTAATTTACTTTCTTAGAAAAGGTGCAGTCAGTTTGGATACTAACACATAGATATTAATGATTGTGGCCAATATATTTGGTTTTGGGCATAATTTTGAACCAGTTGGTTTGCTTAGTTATTAGAATTTGTTGGTGGCCACAAAATGTAAACCATATTTGTTTAAGCATGATGGTGACAACAAGATGTTTGAATTAAGCTAGCTATAATTTCTGTTCCTATTTTATTATTTTTGTGTGTTATTGACTGGTGGTGCTTCCTGCAACACCAAGAGCAGGAGTTGGCACTACCAAGCTATTTTATGCTTTGAAATTATCTCTGTGTTGTAAGGAAATGGATCTTATGCCTTTGCAGAAAACTTTGCTATTAGATTGTGAAACACAAATTGAGAGTGTCTTGGCAAATGTTTTTGAGAACTACAAGTCTTTGGATGAAAACTCTCCCACGGGGTTGGCAGACCTGTTTGGTCCTGTGCAAGAATCTGCAGCACCAGCTTTAGCTCCTGCTGTTGCAGTCTACATCCTTCTTCATGATATACTATCTCAAGATGCACAGACTATGCTCAGAAACTATTTGCAGGTTAGCTTCATCTGAGAATTTCTCGTTGATTTTATTCTTTGGACATAACACTTGGTGACGTCTAGTTGTGGACTTTCACTAGGGAACTTTTTAGCCCTCTGGGTTGTAGATCTATATATATGCATATATGAATATCAGTGTTAGTAACAATCAGTTGGCTTAGCCAAGAGTATCCAAGTTTTAATTAAAAAAAAAAAAAAGCCAAGAGTATCTATCCAAGCTTTATCTAGAAGCCAGGAGTCATTGTATTTTCTCAATACATTAGAATATAAGATAGAAGCATGCCATTCTTACATCTTGATTATAAGTCTAAATCATATATGAATTCTTTTACAGACAGCAGCTAAAAAAAGATGTCGAAAGCACATGATTGAGACTGATGAATTTGTGTCGAGCAACTCTGAAGGTTTCCTTGTGGATTCCATTACTATATCGACAGCTTATTTGAAAATGAAGAATCTGTGTGTTAGTATTGGCAAAGAGATTCAAGCAGACATCAAGATCCACAATCAGCACATATTTCCAAGGTATTGGAAGCTTTCATCTAAAAGTAATCTAACATCTGTTGAAAGCTTTGCCACCAATGACATTAGGGGATGATATGGCAGAGAAAATGATCTTTAAGTCCTAATGTTCACTTGCGAGCAGTGCATAATTGTTTCAATACATCCTCAGCCCCTACCACCAAAGGAGTGCAATTAGCTCCTTTTTGCATAATGAATTGTCATTGCACACAAAATTTATATCTTTTTCATTTTAGAATGTTTCTTACTTGATTATTGCCAAAATGTCATTCTTGAATTAGTTGAAAGAGATGCAGTTACTGTTAGAAGCAAACAATACTTTCTTTGAATATATTATATAAATCCTTTATTTGTCTTCCGAGTTCTGATAAATGTTTACCCTTTTTCAGTTCAATTGACTCGTCAAACATTGCCGCTGCTGTCTACAGCACTGAGTTGTGTAATAGGCTTAGGAGTTTCCTCTCTGCCTGGCCTCCATCTAGCCCACAACCACATGTAAATGAACTTCTGGTAGCAATTGCTGATTTTGAGAGGGATCTTGAGCTGTGGAATATCAGGTTTGTGATATTAGCAGAATCCAGAATATATACATATGCATACTCTAACTAGAATTGCATCTCATATATTCAAATAATTTGAAGGCTGCCATTCTGACCTGATGTTTTCTGTCTCTTTCAGTCCAGTGCAGGGTGGTGTAGACTCTAGGGGCTTGTTTCACAGTTACATAATGGTGTGGGTGCAGGATATGCAACTTAACTTGCTTGAGCTTTGTAAAGCAGAAAAGGTACAGCTCTCTCTTTCTATTGCCTGCCTCCCCCAAAATTATCTCCCCATACACATATCAAACAAAAGGAAAATGCAAACCAGTAGTGTTTTCAATTTGGATATGGATTACTATTATGCTTCCAATTGAAAGTCTTTTTCTCTAATTGCTAACTACCACTTGCAGGTGCCGTGGGCTGGAGTGACAACAAATCATTCTACTTCTCCATTTGCTGAAGAAATGTATGAGAAAATTAAGGATTCCCTTATTGAGTATGAAGTGGTTATCAACAGATGGCCTCAGTATTCATTGATTTTGGAAAATGTAAGTTCAAAATATTCAAGTTACCTGCAAAAGCCATCACACTCTCTCCCTCACATATTTTATTTTGCATTTTTTGCTACTTTTGTGACATTGCAGTATTCACTCTTTATATCTTATGCAAGGCTGTTGCTGATGCGGAAAGGGCGATCATTAAGGCGTTGGAGAAGCAATACAGCGACATATTAACTCCTCTAAAAGATAGCATTCCGAAAAGGCTTAATATGCATGTTCAAAAACTGACAAGAAGACAGTCAACCACACTCTATACTGTACCTAATCAAGTGAGTAGTCTCTGTGTATATTTGGGCTCTGCTCTCCATGTTTGTTTATATCTTACCTTTTTTTTTTTTGGTTTTGGCGCCAGTTGGGGATTTTTCTAAACACTATTAAGAGAATTCTGGATGTCTTGCACTGTAGAGTGGAGGACATCTTGAAATCCTGGGCATCATATCTGCCTGTCATAGGAGATAGAAAGGCACTCTTCGGAGAGCAGATGAATGGAATCACAGTTCTGTTAAGAACAAAATACAAAAACTATTTGCAGGCAACAGTTGAAAAGCTTGTTAACAATGTAAGCGCTACCTTTAACCAGTACCCTTTATATCGATTACTTTCATGAGTGACAGATTCTAGTTGCACTGTATCCATTAAGTTATTGAGTAAATAGTCTACCAAAATTATAATTCCAGCACTTTGTAGTTTTGACATATTAAATAAACGGTCATATTAAGCATAATACAGGCTGCCCAGATGATTGAAATAAATACTAATCTGAAAAGCATATCAATTTGAAAAATGTCCTTGAATCAATGTTTAGGATAATATTACAATGCTTGTTTAGAAAATGTGATAATATATTATAGATAGCTTGAGCATAAGATTCTCTGCAGATTCGACTTAACACGGAGCACTAAAGCTAGGCAATTTTGTGTGCAGGTTGAGCCCTTTATAAGTGACTTATGATATATATCTGATAACTACTAGTCTCTATAAGTCACTTTTAGATGCAATTTTTGATATTTAGGCTTCAAAAGTTGGAAAAAAGCATCAGCTCATAATCACTGTTCCATCTGATTTTTGTTTCAGATGCAAGCTAATCGGAGCACACGACTAAAAAGGATTTTAGAGGATATAAAGGAAGAAGATGGAGAAGCTGAGGTCCGTGAAAGAATGCAGATGTTGAGTTCACAGCTCACTGACTTCATTTCTAACTTGCATGAGGTCTTTACCAGTCGGATATTTGTTGCAGCCTGTCGCGGATTCTGGGATAGGATGGGACAGGTAGAAAATCATGTTTAACTTCAGCCCCTACTTTATTTACTAAATCCTTCAAAATTCTAACGTTTTCTAATTGTACTATTATATATCCTAGATTGTTCTGAAGTTTCTTGAAGGAAGGAAGGAAAATAGAGTGTGGTATAATGGCTCTTGCTATGTTCTTGGAGTAAGTATCTTTCTTATATATACTTTAATCTTGCCAATTAAGTTAAGTTTGAAATGGTTCGGGTTGCACATAAATATTTTCTCAAGTTTGTGTCACCCAGTTTTTTTGAATTATTTTGTGTCATTTAGGAGTCATGGAAGGCTTAAGATCAAGTTTTTGAACCACGAAAAATTTTCACCTGTGATATAATGTCTTGAAACTAATGATTGATAGATTAATGTCACACTCTTTTCCATATCGTGTTGTAGATACTGGATGACACATTTGCCTCTCAAATGCAAAGACTGCTTGGAAACTCACTGCAAGAGAAGGATATAGAGCCACCTCGTTCGGTAGTTGAAGCTCGATCTATTCTTTGCAGAGACACAGCAAATGCAGCTGACACGTCTACCTACTTCTATGTGTAGTGGTTGATATACAATTTACTTGAAAATTTGTGATAAGTTTCTATGGTATAGTTTAAGGGAATTTTGTTTGCTATATTCTTGTTTTGGTTGTCATATATACATGTACCTTCAGTATAGGTTTATACGGATACTTCTTCTCTGCAGTCAAATTCCACTGTATTGTAAAATGGTTTCAACAATATGTGAAGTAATTGAAATTGTCACGTAATTAAAAAGTTATTCTTTATATATATGACAATATTGATTTTTTTGGTAATTTAGTTTTTGCTAAAGAATGAAATGTTAATATGAAATTTTTATATGCAAATGCAATAGCTTGGTAATTTGCTTGTTCTGCAATCTGCAGGTGAAGGGTGTTATCTCGTGGAATACAGGAAACAATTTACTCTCAAATATAAGTTAATTTAATAAATTGCTTAATTTTTTCAAAAAAATTCTTATTAAATACAACTAAAATATTTTGGGGACCGACTTCATTAGCATTTTTTCAGTAACTAATGAGTTCCTGCAAAAACCTCTGTTTGACAATATTCTAATTTTGATACCTGTTGAAAATAAGAGAGATACTAAATACATATTATAGCCCTTTGGTGGGCGTAGGCAAGAAGCGCAACGCAACAGGAGTAGAGTAATTTTGATTTCCAGTATCGTTATAAAAGACCAGCTGTTCACATTTCCACAAATTAAGTAAAAAAAACTACACAAGTAGCACGTCACTGCACAAGAGAAGCAGCATATTAATGAATCACAGAAGCTGCTGCGATCAGTGAATCCTACTGATGAAGGGTAGCGATAATCTTTTTATGCGTTGTTAGATATTCTGCCCCATTCTAGGACAACTCTTGACTATTTTAGCTCACTCCATCGACGTGTCAATAAATGAATCCAATGTAAACGAGTCAAGTTCCCTTTCCTTGCTGGATCTGCTGAAGAAGTGCTGCTGCTAGCTGTAATGTTGCTTGCAGGCGTTTTTGTGGATCTCCATCTGCTTCTTCTTGTGTGCTATTATTCTGCATCTGAGAACTCCCAGGCTGAACCTCTCTTTGAACTGATGTTGGTACTGACTTTGGCACATTTGAAGCCTGGTGGTGGTGGTGGTGCTGCAGCTGTTGTGGTTGACCAAACTGAGATGTTGATACATCAGAACCTGTACGGTTGTTCTGTAAACCATGTGTTTGTGCTGTACTGAACCGGTTCTCTAACTGGTTCATTGCATTTGTCTGCCGAATGTCTTCCCCCATAGATACATTTGGACTGCTCCCTGATTGCCTCTGCTGGCCAAGAAGAGATGATGCTAATTGTGCAAGTTGTTGTGGCTGCAGGCCAGCTATAGGCAACGAAGAAGGAACTGACGGTTTGTTTTCCTGAAGAGATGGCCGATTGTTTCCAGATAATATGTTACTTGGCATACCACCTGTATAATAAGCTGAGCTATCTTCTGAGACTGTCCTTGGCACAACTGAATGACGCTCCTGTGCAACAGGATCAATAGTAGTGTTGTATCCTTGTGATAGTGGATTTCTATTACCAGAAGCAGAGTTCTGTGGATGGTGAGGAGACCAATTGGCTCCAGGCATGGGGTTCCGTTGTTGGATTGGATAATCATGCCTAATCTCGTTGTTAGAATTGGATATCCTTCCAACATCCCTCATAAAAGATAAATCGCCTCCTGATCTTCCCAAATCTGAAAAAGATGGCGTTGAAAGAACATGACCTGAAGGTGTGGATGGTGCATCCCCATGGAAAGACAATAGATTTACGTCCCTTTTTTCATTTGGATGGTGGACAGATCCAAAATTTGGACCAGGAAGCTCCAACCTCAAAACAACACCAGAAATACAGAGTTTCCCAGGTACCCTCAGTACTTTCTCTGAGAAATCAGATGGGGGTACAAGAAATAAGGTGGTCTTATCATCCAATTTAGCAACTGCAGCACGCTGCTTCTCGCCAAGATAATGCATGAACTCATTGTAGTATCCAATGTCAGCATCACTAGCAGGGGCAAAGAAAACCACCCAAGCAGAAGCTGCTTGATAATAGTGCTTTGCAAGCATGTCTAGGCCCGTCCTTGCAGTGCAGTCAAGAAACTCAGGCCTGAAGCATAAATGTAAATGTTAAATGATGATTCCAGAATGCAAGTCCAACTAGAAAAGGGAAAAAATGAAGCAGGTACAATACGGTTTTGCTATTAAAATTATAAATACTAATACTGCACTAGCTGTGCTTGCAAATAATTACACATTCAAATAGCACATTACCAACTATCTCAAAATGTCTGGAGAAGTTCATAGTCAGATTAGATCCAGGGCCAAATTTTAGCATCATGATAAATTTAACCCTAAAGTTGGTGTATCTTTTGATAAACAGTATGACAGAAACAAAGATATCTAAGAAATTTAGACAATTTGGAAATCAACCAAACTTTATCAGGCAAGAAAATGATATTATTATCAACAAGGTCCTGGTAGATCAAGGGTCAAATATTGCTGGATAAGGGCAGATTTTTTGTCTACATGCATGATATGCTTACATGCAAAGTTGGCCCCCTAATAAGCTGTGGTCATAGGAAACAAGATAGAAGCATTGTAATCCCCAAATACTTCAGTCACCTTAATACATTTTTTTTTATGGACTGAAAATTCATGAAAGACCAAAATAGTCAGTAAAAAAAATAATGTAAAAGCAGAGGGACAGCCTGCTAAAATGGCATCTTAATTACTATAGAGACAAAGTGAGCACAGAAGTATTGTGATTCCCAGATACTTCGGTCCCATTAATTCACCTGTTCTTTAAACCAAAGATACAAAGCAAGAACAAAGTGCAATTATGTAAGAGAAGAGGGGCAGCCTCGCAAAATAACATCTTACTTTGGATACACAAATTTAACAAGAGAAAACGGATCACTTTACAGATGTTGAGGCAGCTAATAGTTAATTAAAAGCCAAAATAAGGGATATTCAATACTTACAACATGATGTCCAGAGCTTTTCCAACAGGAAAGCCACGAGCATGACAGACAGGAGTCCCACCCTTCGCAATAGTTCCTTCCCATTTCCACAACTTCAATGAGGATGGTTCTGGCTCAGGACTGAATCTTCTTCTCTCAAGAGGATTTGAAGGTATAGTGCCAGAGATGGATTGGAAATTCTCATAAGATGCTTTCCAGTGATCATTCCTTTCTCCATGAGGAAGAGATAAAGTGCCTCGGTCAGGGTTTGGTTTATATCCATAGTTCTTGTCAAGGACCTCAGGTTGGGGAAACTCAGGCAAGCCTCTTGGAAAAGTACGTTTCTCCTGTTCTAGGTCAGAGAATGGATACTCTGGAAGCTCTCTGTCAGGAGGAAAGGAGCCAGTTTTCAACTTTTTGGCTCCATGGAAGAGATAGGAATCTTCCTGCAAGTCCCATGGTTCTTCATAAAATGAAGTCTTCTGAGGAAATTTTTGTGAAAATTCATCAAAGTGAGGGCCCCTTTCTCTGGTAGGACTTCTGTGGCGTTCATACACATCTGGTGGTGGTCCTAGTTCTTCCCCGAACTTCCAATTATCAAAGGTATTGCTTCCACCAGGGTGCAACATGCTCTTTCTATTAAAGCTATACACATCAGAATCTGGATCCAAATTTGACATAAGAGGAGGAGATCTGGAATCTGCAATCAAACTTCCAAAATTTCTATCCTGCCGAAAGTTCTCAGAAGCTCCTGGATGACCATTTGACTTGAAACGTGGAGAAAGGGGAGCCCTTCCACTAGCTGATGAGCCACCTTCACTCTTGGCAAAACAAATATGTACACGAGGATTTCCAAATAATTTCCCCTGAAGGGTTTCTTTTGCCCTGCATGCTGATATTACATTCCTAAACCGGACAAAAGCATAACTACGCCCTGGAAATACAGTGATCTTTTCAATGTCACCAAATGGTGAAAATGCCTTCCTTAATATCATTTCATCTACTTTTAGTAAGGCCGGAAAACCTATCCATAACACCTCACTAGGTTCTGTACTTTTATCATTTATCTTGGATTTGTCAGCATAGGAAGGTTCAGGACTACCAGTACGCAGTCTAGAGTCCCTCTGTGAGAAAGGGGATCCTTTAAATGCAGAGCGTTGTTCATCTCGCCTTTGCAAGTAATCCTCATCACGTGATGGTGCTGATGACTTATCCTGAGATGAGAATCTCATCAAGGTGAGAGAACTCCAATCCTTATTTTAAGTAGTCAATGTTATTTTAAATTCAGTTTGGAATTTAATACAAAAAAGTGAACAATCTGAAGTCAATTAAGCCTCTTTGCATGTGAAACTGTCATCAAGCAACGCACAACCAAATGCAGCAAGGAAAGAATAAAAGAATATGCTATCAAACTTCTGCTCATGAATAGGACTAGCTTTCAAATCTTAGTGACAATTAATTCAGATAATTGGAATTGCAACCTTATTTTTTTTGTATTGTATAAAACATAACACACACACACACAAGGGTCACGGACAGGACACACTCCTTCACAAAACCATGGCGCAATTTTGTAAATGTATTGGAGTGAATAAGCTATTGCAACCTTATTGATCAATGTATTGGAGTAAATAATGGCCAGCCAATGCGACAATGTAAAGGAATGGTAACTATCTTGTAAGAATTCAAAGCCTCATCTATGCATTCTCCTTAAAACACTTCCAACAATATTGAATTCTCACCTCCAAGTGAATAAAAAGCATATCAAGTACGAACAAAGAAAGGTGGTTGAGCTGGCAATCCCTCTGTCTAGGATTTAGGCAAACCTACATTAACCTATAGTTCTGCCCTCTAAACCTTAGAGCTAACTATAGTGATCAATCAAGCTAAGTTCCTGCTTCTAGTCTTTTAGATTTTAAAACTATTTACAATATTAAAGTAATTAGTTTAGAGAAACATCAAACAAACTGCATAACAAACATATAATTAGGAATTGTTTCCAGAGTAGACAAGATTCTAACTTGATTATTCAACATTTACTTGGCAATAGTGAACAGGATACTGTTTAAATAAGTACTTATAACCTGCTACTAAATAAACCAACTAATTAAGCAAAAGTCCCAATGCTTGAGTGACACAAAAAAATATGGAGTATGGCCGAATTTGAGTTCTAAGTAGCACAAAAAGGACACTAGTTCAGATGATCAACATCTCACCAGCATTGTAAACCTAATAAATTGCAATAAGCTTACAACAGTAAGCAAGAACTTGTGCACTCCCACCATCACAAGTTTTACCAAGCAGATTGGCAGGTTAGGGGCAATTCCTTAAACTTTCATAGTCCAGATCCTATCTCCCCACAGTGAGAAATCAGTGAGAAATATTCAACAATCATTGAAATGATTTGGCAATTAGAAAGACAAGCTATACTCAATTGGCTACAAACCAAGCATTTATGATCAAATTTCTCGTACACATATCGTAATGCTAACATGATTTTTGCACAAATATATGCACTTGAATGACATTCCTCCTCCAATATGCCCAGAAAAGTGATACGAAGAGGGCACTGTAATATGACATTCAGCAGAAAAAGTAGGCTAGAAAATTAAATTTGTGTTCTGTACAGCTATGACCTTGATCACTTCATTTCATTTACCTTGCACGAAAATAAATCCATCCATTTCAAGATATCATATTCTGATTAGAAAAGAGTGCTTTTGATCTGTTAATGAATCCCAAACAAGTTTTGAATAACGAAATTATCCTGAATTTAGCACCTGTGAAGATCGATCTCTAATAATTGGAAACCAAAACCTATGCAAAAACACATAAATCCTGACTTCTGCTGTGGTTAATTAATTATGAATTTATTAGAGAAGGTAAAGTAACTCAAGCTTAGGCTAAATGCTGATTTTCTGAAACCTTGGTCAAATGTGTAAAGAGCTAAAGTGCTCAGAGGATAAAATTTGTAAAGAGTAGTTAGTCTGCCCACCTTTATTTTGCTGGTAGACTTGCAAGTAAAGTAACATGATAAATGTTGTTGGATACATTGAGCATTGCATTGCACATACTTTATGATATAACTGAAGGATGAGTTGCAGATATCTAAATCTTTTCTTTTTTTAAGAAAAAAGTTGCCATTGAGTTGGTGCATGTTAACATTTGCATCATAACCATATATCATAGTTGCATTTAAACCTATACTGTAATGAACAAATGGATTATAATTTTGTATCATATCTTGCTCTAAGAACAGTCGTCTGAATGATGTTAAGATACATGAAGATTTGTAAAGTTAGGAGGTTAGATACATGGAACAAAGAACAGATAATATATTCAAAAGACCTGGTAGTCATTTGAAGAGATTTTGCTTATGAGATTTTTTTCTAAGCAATGTCATTCAAGCTGCTGTAACATAAATCTGGGTGAAAAGAAATTACACAGTGGAACCCTTGAAAATCATTTTGGAAGCCTTTGTAATTGGCAAGTTCTATACAATGCTGACAAAATTTTAGCTTCACAATTTTTTTTCTTGAACATGTGCAGTTTAGGCATTTTGAGAAGCTGCGTTAAAAAAAATATGCTGTTTGTGCTTTATACTTGGAAGGCTAGCTAGAATTGGAGTTCACCCCTTCTGAAGGTGGCAAGTGAAACAACAGATTCATATAGTTGGATGCGACCTCAATGCTATGCATAATCAGGTTGGTGATATTTATACAGCATATGTGCTTTGCATAAAAAATGACACTGAGAAATTGGATGAAGACAAGAACTGAAGAGATTCATTGACAAGCAATTTTTTTTATTTTTCTTCTATTTTTGACAAAGAAAATTTTGCATGTCAACTATGAAATCCAATAGCCAGATTAATCAATATGTAAATCAGTTGCTGGAAAGGAAAGTCAATAGATTCACTTTGCCAAGGGATTAACATAGGTGCTGTGTTTGAATTTGGCATCTATTTCAACAACAGTCCAACAACAGTTGGCTAACAATCAACATTTTAACACACCAAAATGGATGCATCTTTATTATTCCTTAATGCAGCTAACCTTTTATTTGCAGAGCTTAAAAATGTAAAGCCGAGAGAGACATGAAGCAAGAGCAAAGCCTTTAGTTTGAGCCAAATGTTTGCTTTCCATTCTCATAATTTATTTGATAATCTTAATTTCTTTAAAGCTTGATTACTCTAATGACAATAATTTATTTTCTCACAGGAATGTGGATTCCATGAAGCACACTTGAACAATCAATATTATATTTCCATCACATCCTTTTTACATGACTTCAATTATATTAATTGTAAAATTATTATAGTTTCAAGCCCAGGGGATGAGCACTCAAGAAGAAAGTGGAAAAACAGTACGCTTCTGCTGAATCGAATACAAGAGACCTTTCTACTTAAGTGCTAGGAGAGAACAAAATGCTGTAGTTATATGATTCAATACTGAGGAGTGAAATGCATCTGAAGTTAACTGCTAGTGGTAAAATGATGGTCACCAGTCTTAGCTGCAATCTCTTTATGGAAAGAAGAAATTTTAACTGGCTTATTACATTACTTTTTAACTTGTGCAACTTCTTTAATGTTGATAGCTTATGTTATCATCTATGTTAAATTAAAATAAAATTCATTAAATCCTGAAGTTTTCGGCCATCAATCACCTTAACAAAATCTCAGTTAAGATAAAGTAATCAATGTTATTCATTCTTTTTACAATTTTTAATAAAAATTATGCAAAATCAAGGTGAATTTGAATTGAAATTTGGGTCGATTTAAGTTAAAATTAGGCTCGATTTGCTGCTACTACCACTACTAATTGAATTAAACAAATCGCATAAAAAATACATATTCATAAACAAAAATATACAAAAATAAGGAAAACAATAGCAATAGTGATAAAAACTAACCGCCTTAGCAAACTCAATCCTAAGAGGATTGCCGGCGAGAGGAAAACCTTGAAGCGCCTTCAAAGCAGCAATAGCATCATCATCATTTTTAAAATTAACAAAAGCGTAACTGCGTCCTGGCTGAAAAGCAACGCTATCAAGCTCACCAAACCCTAAGAACTGATCGGTCAAATCGCTTTCCATTATACTGTGAGACAAATTCCCCACCCAAAGATGCCTCGACGGCGGATTATTGCTACTGCTTCGCTTACTGCTACTGTTACTGTTACTGTTACTCTCTTCGAAGCGAGAATAATTAGAAGAAGAAGGTACAAAATCTCTCCGAAATCGATCTCTGCTTCCTCCTCGGCTAGCCTATGATTTTACATGTGAAAGAACAAAATTAGAACTGAAAACAAACGGAGACGATAGGATTTGGTGAACAAATGTTAAAAAAAGAAGACTGACCATGGCGGCGGTGCGGATGGTGCTGACGACGAGAGTAGAAATTTTTTTGAGAGGCAGAGAGATTGGGGAGTTATCGGAGGCTAAATAATTTTTTTTT
>CATIWO010189508.1:0-10125 GCA_949673435.1 Macaranga tanarius
CTTCATTAGTGCAACTCTTATGTATGTGACTTACTTGGTTCAAGTCTAACTGGCAATGAGAAATAATATTAATACTTAATATTATGGAAACACCTTTCCATGCTAAATGTGAAAATCATAAATGATCACATTTAGTTTCCATAAGTCATGAGTGACCCCTAGCATAGATATCACGACTACCCAATTAGAAATGAATGTTATATATAGATTCATAAGAACCATAGAACATAATTATCGTGCACTAAATGTCCCTTCATTACAAGATCCCGATATCTACTAGAGTTACAGTTTAGTCAAACTCTAATTACCTCAATCATATGACCTCATCTTTAATTCAATTCTCGATAAAACATGACTACTACTAGAAACTCTTTTCTAGCACCGAAACTATTTTAGGGTAAGTCGAGTTTTACCTGGCCAGGTACTTATTCATCAATGATAACTTAGATAGCATAGGATTTTATCTCGATTCACTCCAAGTAATGAATTCCATCTTGGCCAATCACTCATCCCTACATACAACTAACTAGAGCCACCACATGCCATATACCCAAACGTGGCTAGCACAGGTATGTAAGCGGTAACAAACTCCAATCAACCATATGTGGATGACCGTGTCACCTCAGGTCAAAGGACTATATGAACCATTATGTCTAAGATTGTGATTGTTGAAAAAAGTGAATTTCCATACAATCACAAATCTTATGTCATAGTTCGATCCACCCATCACATGAGTATCCACATATCGATTCTAATATCTCATATCAAGTAGCATGAGACTCACTACCTCCCACTATCAATATCACATACTCATCAAGGAAAATAGACAGAGGTGATAGTCTAAGAATTAATACTATCCTTATATTAATCCAACGACTATGAATATTTATAATATATATACCAAATGATTTGTCACTCATCTTATCAACTCTTGATAATAAACTCATTCAATATAATACTAAAGGGTAAATATTCAATTAAACTTAACACTTAATTTAAATGAATATTTTATTGACATAGGGATAAAAGTACAACATCAACATACAAGAATGGCCCTAGGGCATATCTATACTAACAGGATCTTATCCCGGTTCACTCCAGGTAATGAATTCCGTTTTGGTCGATCACTTATCCCTATATATAATCAACTAGAGTCATCACATGCCATATACCCATACCTACCTAGCACATGTATGTAAATGGTAACAAACTCTAACCAACCATATGTAGATGACCGTATCATCTCATGTCAAAGGACCATATCCATAATTATGTCTAAAATTATAATTATTGACTTAAGTGAATTTTCTTGCAATCACATATCTTATGTCGTAGTTCGATCTACCCATCACATGAGTATCCACATATCTATTTTGATATCTCATATCAAGTTGCATAAGACTCGCTGCCTCCCACTATCAATATCACATACCGATCAAGGAAAATAGATATAGGTGATAGTCTACGGATTAATACTATCATTATATTAATCCAGTGACTACAAATATTTATAGCATACGTACTAAATAAGTTTGTCACTCATATTATCAACTCTTGATAATAAACTCATTTAACATAATACTAAAGGGTAAATATTCAAATAAATTTAATATTTAATTTAAATGAATATTATTTTAATGCTAATCAAGATAAAAGTATAATGTCAATATACAAGAATGGTACTAGGGCACATCTATACTAATAGTAGCATCTTCATCCTTTATGCCAAGGATGGTAATTAAAGAACACACCAAGAAGAATCCTTCTATCTCCTACACTAAAGCATAAACTTGTGCAAGAATGGTATAATTCTTTAAAAGAAACCTCATTCCATCAAGATACATGTCAAAGGTAGCTCTTAAAGAACTTTGTTGTTTAATAAAGTGCAAGAATTACTTGAAAGGTAGGCCTCTTTAACCTAGCTTTTGACATTCAATCTACCCATCCTTCATTAGTTGTGGAATTCCTTTCTAGCTTTTGCCTAAGAACTACTCACATTGACGGCAAAAATTCCTTGTATAGCATAAGATTAAAACTAAGAGGTAGAGATAGATTTCTCATAGCCCATGATTTTGATTCCATTTTTGGATTCACCCAAGGGGGTTATATTCAAGCACCCACCACTTGGCCTCCATCTACTTTTTGGGTTCGAAATTGTAAAACCAATTCATTTTATGGTTATAAAGGCCTCATCTTTTAAATTTAAAGCTCTTTGGTATATTCAAAGATTTCTTGCATATTTTATAGATGCTAGAGGCCAAAGCTATGAGGCCATTACCTTTGATGACCTCTTCATGCTCCAAAGCATGATTGACAATGAGCAAATTGAATTAGGAACAATGTTCCAATGAAAATTATGGCTACTTAGTGATAGTGCCTTTTGTAATATTTGCATTATTGGGTTTATTTCCAAAATAGCTCAACACTTTAGGATTAACACTTCCACCCTCAACTACATTCCCTCCAATCTTCTTAATTATACCTTTATTAAAAATTCCAAGCAATTAAAGAAAGTCAATTGCAAATGGTAGTGAAGGAAGAAGAAGTTGCTCAAGTAAGAGATGAAGAACTTGAGAAATACTTTGAAGATGTTGCTCAATTTCATATGGAAGCGCTAAATGAGCAAGCTACTTAAGAAGGTGAAGAAGCATCCACACCTCAAGCCCATCATATTCCTACAATAGCACAAAGAAAAAGAGCAACAAGTGAAAGCTCTTCAAGGGATGCTTAAGGCATGCAAGGGGAACCTCAATGGGTTGGTGATCTCTTTAATAGAAATTCCTAATGGAATCCAACTTCAACACCAATATTGATCAAATGATGTCCCACTTTGACACAAGATTTGATCAAGTAGATGCTCATATTGCCCATCTTCAATATAATGTTCATTAGCTCTATGAGATGCAAAGATATGAGTACCAATATGCTCCTTTCTCTCACCTTTCATCTCATGCACAAGGAGGCAATGAAGCTCAAGTTCATGATGATGATGGTGGCAGAAATGATAAAGCATAGTTTCTTTACCCTTTTACTCATGTATCTCTCTTTTGGTTTTATTATGTTTTTCACTTTGCATTTTATTATGTTTTTCACTTTGCATTCTCTTTATAGGACATTATGGACTACACTTATTATTTTATTCATATGCGTATGTCTTTTACCATGTTCTTATTTATGTCTTAAGTCTATGTCTTGTGCTTTTGATATTTACTTATAATGTTGCCCCTTATTAATGCCATGTTTCCTTTCCTTCCACTTTCCTTTTCCTTTTTGCACTTTCACAAAGGGGGAGATAATATGTAAGACAGTTTATCAATGCTTGAATGCTTGCTTGAATACAATACTTACTTGAATATTTGATCAATGCTTGAATGCTTGCTTGAATACCTAATATACCTATTTCTTGATCTTGGGTAAACAATCCAATCATATACTAGGGTTAGGCTCCTTCTAAACCCCTAATGCATGATTAAGGGGGAGCACATCTAGCACACATAAATATTTATGCTTTCTTATTAATCATTCAAAATCATTTGTCAAAGTCAAAAAGGGGGAGATTGTTGATCATTTGCATGATCAATCTCTAAGTAACCTTGATTTTGACTTTAACAATCAATTTTGATTTACTAATATATTTGCCTAAGTGTGTTATTAAGCTAGAACTATGATCATGAGTTAGGAAGCAAGCTTTGAAGGTTGCAATTAAGCCTTTTAAACCTTAATATAGGTTCTCTAAGTGATCATAAAGCAACAAGAATCAATTGAACTCAAGAAAAGCATGTTTCTGAAGTCTACAGTATCCTTCATGAGTGCCCTTTATGATCATAAGCAATACTCATGACTAGAAAAAAAATTAGTGTAATTTTTTAGCAAGGTGGCAACACTGCTCGTGATCTAGGATCATGGTCGTGAGCTAATCATGAGCAAGCTCATGATTATGACTGGTTCATGAGTAAGCTCAGGATACACCTGGAATTGCCCCTAATGGCTATTTTTGCTCACAACAGGTATATTTTTTTAATACTCACGATGATGAGCCTACTCCTCACGGTCATGAGTAGCCTAGACTCTGCAAAAATACTAAAAACTCATTAAATTAAGCTTATAAACTTGAAAGACAAAGTTAATGCACTCCAATAGTTATTTTCTCATTTCAGACTATATATACAAGCTTTATAATATTATTTAAGGAGTTTTTTGGTTGTTGTAAGCAATTACTCTCACCAATTCAAAGCTCTTTTTGTAATTTGTAAATTCTTTAAATATATTCAACTTATTAAGTATTGGTTGTGTGATTAGAGTTAGGTTCTCTCTTCTACTCTTTTTTTGGGTTAACCTAAGGGGAAGTGAGGCTTAATTCTAATATTAGTTTAAGTGTGAACCATCAAAATACTTAGGGATTGGTTTTAGTGTGAGTTGATCTAAGAAAAACTCTATCTTTATAAAGGTTTGAGTTAAGCTTTGAAAACCTCTTTCTTGTATTCAATCTCTTAATGAATTGGTGTGAGGTTTAGAATTCCTAACTTGGAAATAAGTTAGGTGGAAACATACGATTAGTTATTAATTCGAACTCCTTAAATTGTTTATGCCTTTTATGTTTATTCTTGTGCCTTTACTCTCATTCTTCAGTCCTTGTTATCACTAATCAATTTCTTTAATTTTTCTTTAATCTAAAAAATCACTCAATTGCCCTATTTACCCCCCTTTAGGGCCTTTCATGTCCTAAGACCTATGCATCACCTGAAGCTGTGTCATTACCACCAGGATCCTGAAGATGCATATAACTCCACTCCTCTTATAAAGCAGTAATTCGATCTTGGTAGTATGTCTCCCTCTC
Source organism: Macaranga tanarius (assembly GCA_949673435.1). Classification (NCBI taxonomy): domain Eukaryota; kingdom Viridiplantae; phylum Streptophyta; class Magnoliopsida; order Malpighiales; family Euphorbiaceae; genus Macaranga; species Macaranga tanarius. The sequence goes on from CATIWO010189508.1 coordinate 4,838, forward strand.
TTGCCATTGTCGAGATGCATCGCGATACTACATCTGCATTCCATAACAACATGCATTATCATTTTAAAATAGAATATGAACAATCTAGGTTACATGCATCATTGGCATAAAAATAAGTTATAGAAGTAGATAATATGTACCCATGCACCTGTCGAATACTAAACATGATAATCCAAGAAGCCAGTACCACTACAATAGGGCTGCTAAGCGACGTCTCGAGGTACCTGCATAAGGGAAGAATGAGACCCCAATACGAATAAAAAGGAACAAAAGTAGAAAAATGAAATAAGAAATCAACTCATGTGAGTGGTATTTAAAGGAATGAACTCTGATAGAGGCTGTGCAGCCCACAGGTTCTCGTGCCTAGAGAGGTTGCCCTGAAGGTCGACCCCTCTCATCATTAGCATCAAAGGCTGAGCGAGTGTCCCGATAATAAAAAGGCCTCCCTTAGGAGCTACGAGAGCCATAGGAGCTATAGAAATCAATGGGGCATTAATCGGTGGAGTGCTCCCCCTAGCACTCATAGAGCTGGCAAATCTAGACCTCTTCAAAGTATGCTACAAAAGAGATTACAAAGTCAAAATAGGCGATGCAAGAGGGTGAAGACAAAATTCTTCCAAGATTAGAGAAATCACCACCCAATGAGTTAAAATAGAGCTGCTAGCACGGGGTGCCTTCAGTTGAGTAGCCACCTCTTCAATCAGCTTGCCCCTAATAACGAATGGAAGGAGGCATGAAGAACTCGATGCCATCCATATTAACTAAAAATTATATCAACACTACACCATCAAGCTGCCTCCCCCAAAACATGTCACCCGGCAGAAGAAGAGGAACTCTCCAAACATTTGGCCCACTAGACATTTAATCACATGCTCTCCAAGGTACTGTGTATGATAAAAGGGAGTCTCCAGCAATATCCTTTGGCAACTCATGTTGACAGTGTCCAACATCTCGACATAATAGGATGATGTACGGAGCATCCATTAATAGGGACGAATCAGAAAAATAGAAGAGAAGAAGATGGTTAGTAAAGGCTAGATTGACAAGGATTAGAGAAGGGAAAAAACACAAGTATACATAGTCTGTCAAGGGGAGCAAATGCAAGTGCTCTCAGGTCTCCATATAAGACCTCCTCAATCCTCTCTAAGGCCTTCGATTCCATATCAAGAATTGAGGAAAGCCATTAGGGGTCCAATCCCTAATATTAGGCCCCTGCAGCAGGCCAAACTCATACACCTAATTTTGTAAGCATAGAAGAGACTCAAAATGCAGTCTAGAAGAATTAGAGAAGTTGATAGACAGAAAAATGATTTACATCATCCAAGAGCAAGATGCCTAAGATTCATGAACCACCTCAGCTAGCCTTATCCAGGCCATGATACAAATACCTTAAAGCGGGTGTACCCTAACTGTACTCACAAAGACAATCCAAGTCTTGGAGAAGTAGGAGAATCCATGTGCCCCCATATTATTCGCATTAGAGAACAAGACAACACTGAGCAAGTAAAAGATAAAGAAATGTGCCAGCTGCTCCACTCTATCAAGATAATCTCTGTAGGCCACAACACATTCTGTTCCTGGGTGCGCATAGAAGACTCAGTCTCAATGACCCTCATAAAAATTTTAGTCGACACCCAAATAGCTCCAAAGCTAACCCTTGAGGATCCAAGGGACCATCAAATAGGATCTTAGTACCAGCAAAGGATAAGCTTGTAATAGTGACAAAATCCAAGGGGTAATAGTCATCTCCCTAAAAGGCAGGCAGAAGATGTGCATACAATTGGACCACCTCTTGATGAACGCAATCATAGTGGCTTGATCACTCTTGATCACGTCAACTCCAGCGATCAAGCCCTCAATCAGTCCATCAAAATTGAGCCTGGTGACTCTGACTTTCACCTCTAGTGTAAGATTTTGGTAAAACTTCTTTGCACCAGACAAACTACTTAGTAAAGCCAAACGAGTAGGCTCCACCTAAAGATGTCAAATCACAACCAGCATCTAAGTAAACAAATGCTAACTATGATATTTCCCTAATGAAAGGAAGATGAAACGACATATAAATGACAAACAGCACAAAATACATACAAAATAAAAAATAAAAAAAGTAGAACAGAAGCAACAATCCAATATAAAATGTGCCATCAAAATAAGCAAGGAAGAGTGCAACTAAACTCAAACAGACTGCATTCAAAAATGTCATTAATTTATATCACAATACTGACTTCAAATTTCTATTTTCTTTTTGCAGAAAAGATCAAAGGGACAATAAACTAGCTCACTAGTAATTGAACATAAATATGCCAATACTAATCCATATGAAAAAGGAAGAATGCAAAGAAATAATAAACACAGTATTCTCACATAAATTCATTAACCTGAGTGACACATAATTAATTCCTAGTGCATATTTATAGGAAAAATAAGAAAAGATAGTCGAGAGAACCTACCTGTGGGTGATGGTACGTCCACGTGTGCTCCTTGAAGTTCGTGACTAGTGGGACTGGGTCGTTGTGGGAGAATAAATGCTTACTATAGTGAGAACCTTTGGACCTCTTGTTATTTGATAAGGCTAAAATCATCATCCTCCGCGACATCCTCTAATACAACAGGATTAAAATCTAAATAAAAGTCAAGACCCTCTATAGTCATGATAATATAACAATAGACAAAGCAGAACTAAAGACAGAATAAGGAAACAACAAAGTCAAGAGAAAGAAAATGGATGAAGAAGTCAACAAAAGAATAGAGACATTAAAATAACACCGAAGGCGGGCATATATAAGCGTGGATGGACCATTGACCCATGTGCATAAATCACAATCCATGCACATAGTCATGCCACATATGTGGATTATCTCCATGCGTGTGGGCACGTGTTGTCCGCTCCTCCCTGCTTCGTATTACACACCTGATGGCATAGCATCTTCGAAAGGCACATTCACCAAGATTCCTACTTAAGGGAAGTAATATACTCTTTTCCTTATTACATATGTATTAAATAATGTGCCAATAATCATAAAATAAATTACCATATCTTCAAATTGAGAAGTTATTGATTTCAAAATATCACATGTGAAAAATGAAAATTTTATTAGTTTTAATTTTCATCACGGTCATCTTGTGACTTTGAAAGCAAGGTCAGTAATTTATTGCAGAGAACCTTCGAACTCTAATCAATTTAATGCCCACTTAACACTTAAATGGCAAGTAAAGCAAACGAAGCAAAGTCCATATATAAAAGATGAGCAAAAGCAAACCAAATCCTAGATATTGAGATAACTTTTGCTATAAAAGAATAACAATCAAAGCCATGGCTTGTATACTCAAATGCTCAAAAGAGTACGAGTATCTATAAGAGACTCTTTAGCGAAATCCACGCTGATTAATACAAGAAAAATGGAGGAATACCCAAAAGAGGCCCAAAAAACAAACTACGAAGTGCATCAATTTACTCTAATGCTCAAAAGAGTATGAGTATATAAAAGACCTTTTTTATAGTATCCAAAATGAGTAATATAAGAAAGGCGGGGAATACCCAAAAAAGGAAAAATGTATTAAAAATAATGACCAAGCACGGTTGTCCAATAATAATTTCATCCAAAAGTTACCTTGATATTCACAATTTAATTGATTTAGTCTTAATCTTTCATGAACTATATTTTATAAAGCTTTTTTCTAAAATTCAAATAGAGAAGTCGGCTCTACTCTTGGTAAAACAACATATTCTTGGCAATGAATTGCCAATTGTACTTTGCAAGTTATGAGTCACATTAAGCAATAACTGTGAAAATTAGAACGAGTAAAACTTACTAAGTGCATAAGATCCTTGAATTATTACTTTTTACTAATTTGATGACATTATCATAAGAACAATTAATTTATTGACTTGCATGTGAGACTAACTTTAAAAATTCTTAGGAACATCGTGCTTGAAGAAGAAGAACAGAAGGACTAAAATCAAGAAAGACGAGCACGAGACCACTACTCTCATTTGAAGAAAAACCTTGCATTATGACATTTTCACATTCTCATATGCTTGATTACATATCACACACCTGTTTTGCATATCACTATCATGTGTTTGCCTTATTACGAGTCATTTCAAGATCATTCTCGTATGAACCCTAGCATGCATCACTATCAATTTTGTATGAATCCTGAATCAACATGCATCCTATGTGATCACCAAACATATATCATGCATTTACATCCGCCTAATAGCCACAATAGGTATAACGGCATCCGCTTGATGTTCATAGTAGCCATAATGGCATCTACCTGATGCCCGCAATGACTATAACAACATTGCCTGATGCCCATAGTGGGTATAACTGTTAGTATAGATGTGCCATAGGGCCATTATTATATGTAGACATTGTATATTTATCCCATTGGCAATAAAATATTCATTTAAATCAAAGTATTTGTTTATTTGAGTATTTACCCTTAGTATTATGTTGCATGAGTTTATTATCAAGAGTTGATAATATGAGTGACAAACTCATTTAGTACATATGTTATAAATGTTCATAGTCATTGGATTAATATATGGGTACTATTAATCCCTAGACTATCACCTCTGTCTATTTTTCTTGATCGGTGTGTGATATCGATAGTGGGAGGTAGTGAGTCTCATGCTACTTGATATGAGATATCAGAATAGACATGTGGATACTCATGTGATGGGTGGATCGAACATGTGACGTAAGATTTATGATTGCATGGATATTCACTTAAGTTAACAATCACAATCTTGGACATAATGGTACATATGGTCCTTCGACCTGAGGTGACACGGTCATCCACATATGGTTCGTTAGAGTTTGTTACCGCTTACATACCTGTGCTAACCACGTGTGGGGATATGGCGTGTGGTGGCTCTAATTGGTTATATGTAGGGATGAGTGATCGGCCAAGATGGAATTCATTACCTGGAGTGAGCCAGGATAAGATCCTATGCTATCTAAGTTATTCTTGATGAATAAGTACCTGGCTAGGTCAAACTTGACTTACCTGAAAAGTGTTTCGGTGCTAGAAAAGAGTTTCTAGTAGAAGTCATGTTTTATCAAGAATTGAACTTAAGATGAGGTCATATGATTGAGGCAATTAGAGTTTGACCAAATCGTGACTCTAGCCAATATCGGGATCTTGTACTGAAGGGACATTTAGTGCACGACAATTGTGTTCTATGGTTCATGCGGATCTACATAAAGCATTCAATTCTAATTGGGTAGTCGTGACATCTATGTTAGGGGTCACTCACGACTTATGGGAACTAAATATGA
>CATIWO010189658.1:0-13283 GCA_949673435.1 Macaranga tanarius
CTATGTTGGAGTTTGGAGATCAGCATCACTTCATTTTTAAACTCTTCTACCCCTTGACCAGAGCTACTAGAGAGTCTCTTAATTGCCACATCCTTGCCATCTTGTAGCCTTCCCTACATAAACAAAGCCCATAAATTAGTACTTCGTTAAGGTATGTCTCATCTTCAATGATCTAAAACATTTTTGCCTTGACACAAATATCAGCACACACCTTATAAACTGGACCATATCCTCCTTGCCCGAGTTTGTTTTTTTCGTGGAAATTGTCGGTTGCAACTAAAATGCTATTAAAATCAAACAAAGGCAACTCTACTGGGTCTTTATCTTCTGAGGGCCTTCTCCACATATATGGTTGTGAAGTGTCTCTTGATGGGTCAACCCCAGCTGCCATATCAAAAAGTGTTTGGGGCCATTAAACATCCAAGACTCATGAATAAAATTTAAATTAAAATCTCAGCAAGCTGTCGGATTTTCTGAGGACAACAAAAAGCGAAGATGTCTTTTTCAGAGAACTTTGTTTCCTGCCCCAAAAGAATGTTGATTTTTTCTCATTTCCTTAATATTCTTTCCCCATGCATTAGAATATTCAGATTTGCTATAAACAAAAGGGCTAATCAATTTTTGAAGCAGGTCAAATTAACGACTTCAGGATTTCAATATCCTGAAATGTACAACAGCATTTTGATATTTCTTCCCTGTCATCATGATGAAGAAAAGTCCAAATATAATAGTAACAGAGATGAAATTACAATGCACAAACTGACCAAGTCCTGATATCACACTTAGTGTAATGAAATATGGCCTAGAGCTCCTAATGGATTAATCATTATCAATTAGAATCTAATCCAATCCACTATTTAGGTTGCATTCTATCAACTTGCCCAAATGGCAGATGTCAAAAGTAGTGTCAGCACTCCTACAACTCAAGGGATTCTTTTCCCTGGAGATAAGTATCTCAAATCAAAAGTCAGGTCTACTTTCCTGATAAGATGACGAACCAAAAAATACTAATGATCCATCCTGAGTAAAAATAAAAGCAAGCTCAACTAGCATCCGCAAAGTAGCAGTCTTCTTTTTTTGTTACAAAAAGGGCATAAAGTAGCAGCTTTTCAGTTTCTTACCATTTGTCCCAGCCCTTTGGTTGGCTCTCCACTTCATGAAACCATAGATCATGGCACTGATAATGGCCACGCATAAAATAGTAACAACGCTGATAATGACCTTTTCCTTAACCTGATTACCACCTAAAAGACAATAACAAGAAGATTGTTAATTGTTGTGTAAGAAGAGAACAAAAATCACATCTAAATTGCTCAAGGGTGTAATATTACCACCACCCAATTCTGCATTTGCAACACGAAGAAAAAGATCTTGTCCACCGAACGGTAATTCATGCATATCAACAAGGTTTCCTGTCCAAACCAAACACCCGATTCCATTTACATATGCATACCCTGAACAAGAACAGTTATTCAGGCACTGCTGATGGCATTCATTTGCATCCCAAACCTTCAAGAACTCGGCAGAATCAGGAACTTTTAACCCACTAATCTTCAAGAAACCATCTGGTTTTCCTCCCTGAGTAGCATTGAGGGCACTTGTGTTTCTTCCACAACTTAATTCTGTACGCCTCACACACCCTCCTGTCCAGTTTCCTTTCCCCCATTCTTCATTTGATTTTGGCACAAACCCATTCAAGCATCTACAAGTTAGAGTTGGTTCATATCTTTGGCAAACCCCAAAAGGTCCACATGCTCCATAAACTTCACATGGAGCAATAGGTGCCTCCCATCTAGCATACCAGCCCCTGACTGGAACCCAACACAAAAACCTTAAGACTCCAGTTGATGAAACAATAAACATTGAGTAACTGCAGTTCCTGAGCACACTAACATCAAGGTAACCAGTTCCTGGCTGAACACCATCAATGAGTGTTAGTCCACTTTGATAATCGGCATCCATTTCTGGTATCCCAATGAACTTCGTTTTATCCCATTGCCCACTTCTCCAATGAGGCTTTGACCCTTTCCAAACAAAGGCTTGTGACAGTGCCTCCAGTGATAAACCAGAAGTAAAATCCCCAGGAGAAGGATCATTTTCAGTTTTCCATGAATTAACTATAAGTCTCTCTCCACTTGTGTCATTGAAGGCCAACCACCTACCTGGCAAGAGTGTATCTGTTGGATGCTTAGAATTATCCCATAGATTTGCACCTGTTATACTATCCCTTAAAACCAGACTTCCTTCATCTGAAAGCACAGCAATTGAACCACTGGACGAGCCAGAAATATTGGTAGCCCAGATAGTGGTCTGCTGCCCATCCAGAAGCCTCAAATTCCCATCTCTGCCGATTGTTAAACTTGCTGAGGAGTTTGTAACAGGCCTCTCTCTATTGGCCACCCAAATAACAGTCTGGGGAGTAACCTCCTTGAACCAAATTCCCAGATATTGATTGTGGGAATTGTTAGGAGTAAAGAATCCCAGCTCAAAAATTTGGCCAGGAGAGTTGAGAGTTTGCTCAGGCTTGACTGGTGTTGATGAAGTTATGTTGTAAATTACAGAGCCATAAGCTAATGAGAAGAACAAATTGAACAACAAGAACCACAAGATTGCAACTTTCACACTACTGCAATGTCTTCTCCCCATCTGATTCCTAAAATGCTACTAATAACTTGAATGACACAATCAAACTATAAGCGATAAGAACAATAAAATTACAAGAAATAATTAATCTTGATGAGTCAACCAGCAAGATATCAGTCTTCCCCATTAATCTTGATGGGTCAACAATCATAATCTCCGAGTTTTCCTCATTATTAGAACGCGTAAAAGAAGCTGAGAAGAGAATCAGTGGGAGATTTTTTTAAACAAATGCGGCCACTTTGTCCTGATAAATAATGTAGAATAATGACCCTAACCAGTAGACAAAACCAATCAAGTTGAAGGCTAGTTGTAGGCCAAGTTGGTCCTAGGAATTTTAGCAACCTTAAAAAACTGCAACTAGTTGCGATTCTGTTGAGGTTAATGCTATGCTTCCATCTTCGCTGATTTTGATTTCAAAGAATGAAACTTTACATGATAGTCTTGTTATTAAACTCTACACATGGGTTTCTTGTAATGCAATGTTTACTCTTATTTTCCATATCAAAACAGACATCCACCCATGTCAACAAATAAATTAATTACTGGCTAAGTTTGTCGGGGATGAATAGTGAAGACAAAGAAGTGGGTTTTGTTTATTATTATCAGTAATTTCTTTACAGGTGGGTTTCTTTAACCAAAAAATTGGACAAAGGCACCGTCTTTTTATGGCCACTGCTAATTTAACCCATTTCTTCACTCCATTCAATAAATGCAGCTACCCACAATTGCAATTAACTTTATTACGTCTCGGTGAAGGAAAATCCATTACGCAATTTCCAAAAAGGGAAAAGCTGCATGTCTCTGTGTCTCGGGCAGAGACAATTACATAATTATTCTCGGGAAAAAAAAAATTTTTAAGGGTAAAAAGTTAATTTTACATGTAAAATTACATTTTAACTCCTCAATTATACTACCCTGTAAAATGGGGGGACCAAACTGGTAATTTTCTCTGTCCGAGATAATGGGGGACCAAACCGGTAATTTTCTCGGTCCGAGACAATCTCGGACCGAGATACCTATCATCACCCTTCCAAAAAATAGTACTTCCAAGAAAAAATTTTGATTTTTTTTTAAAAAATTTTAGTTCTAACTGTCACTGTAAAAATTTTTGGCTTTTAATTTCTTGAACCCATGTTCTGGATGAAAGAAAAAAGAAGTGGGTGCAAAGTCTTCCACTTTGAAGGGTCCCAAATTTGAGAGATTTACATAAGAATATCATTTTGTAGAAGAAAACTAACGGCCAATGATGTAAAGCTGAAAACTTTGAAAGGGCGGTCAAACCTTTTGATGTGATGATGATAGAATTTGGCTTTGATTGAGATGGAAAATGATTTTTGATTCTGAAAAACAAATGAGACACATATGAAACGACAGTGAAGTTGCCCTTCGTTTTGGGTAACTGTGTGTTTGGTTGGCAGGATATACTTGTTCACACCTATACTTGTTCACACCTTGTCTACTCTTTCTTTTTACTTCTTTTTTTTATACAGTGAATTTGAGGACGTAGTGGACTGGTTGTGTACTTGCATTTAAAAAAAGAGTAATGGTACATGAATCTTGTAGAGACATAAATAGTGTTGTTTCTTATTAAATAAAAATAAAAGTTGGTCAGATAAAATTACTTATTTGTCCATTAACAGGGGGCATTTGAAATGAGTGAAGGTCAGTTTGAGAATTTCACTCGAGAGACAACACTATTCATATTTCTATAAGAGACACCAATCTTTTTCCTTTAAAAAAAGAGATAAGGTACAAATATGATCCTGAACTTATATCCAAAATTCGTATTTGACCTTAATATTTTTTTTTTGCCAATTTGAACTTTAATCTAGTAAAATGCGGTCATATTGGACAATTCTTTAAAATATTGGACAATTTTTTAAAAAATTATTGCAATTAAGTCCTAAAAATCAAATAAAAATTTAAGTTAAACACTAATTAATAAAAATTAGTTCCAATAACAATAAGAATTGATAAAATTACTTTCAAAACATCTATACATGATATTTCTAAATTTTTTAAAGATTATTAAATTTATTAAAAATATAATTTTAATATTTTTAAAAACTTAAAGAAAAGTTCAAATATTTTTTATAAACCTAAAAATTTTTAAAAAATTCAAAATTTTTACAATTAAGTGATATGTATTAAAAAAAAAGAAATAAAATTTTTTTGTACACTTATTAAATTTTTAAAAAATTTTAAATCTATAGAAAATTTTAATAATTTCAAATTTTAAAAAAACTTAATAAGTGCGTAGAAAATTTTTAATTCTTTTTTTTTTTTAAGTACATATCACTTGACTGTAAAATTTTAAAATTTTTTGAAAATTTTTAGATTTATAAAATATATTTTAACTTTTCTTTAAATTTTTAAAAATTTGAAATTATATTTTTATAAATCTAATAATCTTTAAAATAATTAGAAACATCGTATATATATATATATATATATGTTTTGAAAGTAATTTCATCAATTCTTATTGTTATTGGAACTAATTTTTATTAATTAGTATTAAAGTTAAATTTTTATTTAATTTTTAGGATTTAATTGCAATAATTTTTTAAAGAATGGTCCAATATGACCACATTTTACTAGATTAAAGTCTAAATTGGCAAAAAATATATATATATTAAGGTCCAATGCGAACTTTGGATATAAGTTCAGGGTTATATTTGTACCATATCCCTAAAAAAAAAAAAATGCTTTTCATATTAATAGAGAAATGATGAAATGAAAATTTTTTCACTTACCTTCTGTTGCTAACTTGTGAACATGATTAAATTCTGGAGAATTTAATTTACTAGTTTTATTAGTATTGTTTTATTTTACACGTTGACCAATTTTAGAATTTCTACTTAAATTAATTCACTTACATTACAAGCACCATGACATCAATTTGTCTCTCAGTTTGATCAAGTTCTATTGCTTACATGTGAAGGTCCTACAATTACAAGGCTCATTCCTTCTCAAAGTAAAGTTTTGCAGCAACTAGAGATTTTTAGGACATTCAAAATAAAAAACAGGACAGTCTAGATTTTGTGAGGGGTAGAGGTGTTCTTACCTCCCTTCAATTGGCGACAGAATCAGCTTGTTGACAGAACATTTATGGCTTTTTTTCTTCCGAAAATTATTCTTCAAGAGAGTTGAAACATAAATATTGGCCCTTAGTCTGTGGAAACATTTCTTTGCTGCTTAACATGGAAACTACAGCTTGCATGGTTGGCCTGTCTGCATCTTGGTCTCTAACACAAAGAAGCCGCAATTTTAACACATTTCACTAGCTTCCAAGGCAGATAGGAGTCAATTAATGCAGCATACATCAAGTCCAAAACCTTGCTTTCAGACCACAATTTCCACGCCTGAAATGAATCAAGTGACCATGTGACATTAAAAAGTCCGCATAACACAATGATGTAGAGAAAGGTAAGCCTGGACTTACATAAGAAATGAAGCATAAATGTCGGTCATCATCCATTCTCATAACCCTTTGGCTGGTTCTCCTCCTGCACAAATCAAAAGCCATGGCAGGCAGAATTGTAGCAATTAAAATGGGTGAGAGGCTGATGACGAGTGCTTATAGCTGTTTCTCTTCAGCTGGAAATTTGAATAAGCATGTTTTTGTTCTTTAGTAAAAAGAATAATCTAATCTGAATTCTTTTCAGAAAAGAAAGAAAAGATAAGCATGATAATTTTGCAAACATGAAGATTATAGCAACCTAATTCTGAATGTGCAAGGCGAAGAAATGGATCGTCTCTGGCAATGGATAAATCCTGCATATTTATATAAGGTCTCCAGCACAAACCACTTAACCAATTCCACTTAAAAATGGATAAGCATTGGAAGAACAGTAGCTCATGCACCTCTGATGACAGGTCTTTGCATCCAGAATCTTCAAACTGTCAGAGAAGTCTGGTAGTTGCATCCCACTCATCTTCTAAAATCCATCTGCTTTACCTTTTTGAGGCCCTACAGGCTACAGGTACTTGTACTACTTTGGCAAAGCAATTTCATCCAGTTTCCTTTGCTCCATTCCTCATTTGACTATATATGTTATAAACCATTTCAAGCACCTACAGACAACGCTAGAGGTTCAGATTTTTGACAAAGCCCATTAGGTCCACATGCTCCATAGACATCACATTGGCCATTGGCTACTGTCCAGCTTGTATCCCTTTTCCTGACATCACCCCAACACATAACCTTTAGAAGAAAAGTTAGGACTGAAGAGGCCTAATTCAAATTTCTAAACAGGGATATAAGAGCTTGCCCTGCCCTTGTAAGAGTGGCTGCGAAGAGGTTATGTTATAAATTTCAATGCTGTATTGTAGACTATGACAGCCTTAACATTGTGGTTAATACCCAATATTGAAACTTTGTTCTTTTTTTCTAAGCAGAAGATTTATTAATAATAATTAGAAAAATTTAGCAATGCCAATTATGTAACAGTCCATAGGCTTTCTCCAGAAAACCCAACCTGCACAAACTCATGCTAAGTGAAAGAATTTGGAGAAAATACAAAAACCAATTCTGCTGCTTTAGCTGCAAAGCCATACAATCTTTGTTCAATGCTCATCTCATTTCAGTCTCGGGGTATATAATATACATACAATTCTCCAGTCTATAAACTCACCATAATCGGCCAACCAAGAATGCCCAGAGCCAGTCCATGCCAAGTTCATGATGCTAATAATCAGCAAATGAATAAACTGTCAGCCCCATAAAAGCCATTAATGTACCTCTCTGCTTCTTTTTATGCGCAGAAGGGAAATTAGAAATAGCTGAGGGGCTCCACTGTACAGTCGTTCAAAGTTTGGGGGTTATTTGGAAAATAGATAACCTTCAGTTGGGCTTAGAACGATGGGCCGAAGAAGATCATGGAGAATTTTGTATTATTCGGAACTTTGAATGACCCATCTAAGCTGTTCAAAGCCACGCGTGGACTCGACTTGCACTCGTGCGACTGGGGCATGGGAGGGCGACGACTTTGTCGCGTAGTTATGAGCATGTGAACGGCAATACTTTGCACCACTAAACGACAAGTCACTGATGGTCTTAAAAATCTGTGTTTTCTTTTCTTCAACAATAGGACTTAACAACTAAACATTAACATCTTTGTTAGTTGCAACAAACACATAAACATTAGTTATCACAAACCAAAATTTGTTGGTCTCAAGTGTCCATAGCTAACCAATTTTCCTCTAATCCATCCATAGCCATGTACTATAAATTTTATTATGATTATTATTGTTAGACACAAAAGAGGGAACAGATTCCAGTGTTATATATTTGGTGAAGATTGACAAAGGTAATAGCAATTTTTAATGATGCACATCATAGACAGGTTGGTACATTTTGGACCCCAATTGATCAGCTAATGCTGACTTGTCATCATCTTCCAATGTTTTTTTCTTTCTTTCACATACTCTGCACCAAGAAATTTAATGCTCACTGTCTAAATCAATCTGAACTCAACCCCATCACCATGTCATTGCACTGCTTGGAAATTCTTGCTAATTCACATACAAGAGAATAAAGTTAATGGAAAACAATGCACAAGTCAATAAGAAAAATTGGGTTTTTTCCAAAATTGATTGATAAAGAAAATAGTATACAGATATTTGTAAGTATATTGAATCTAACTACATGTAAACTGGAAAAAAGTAAAAATGGCAATTAATCATCTTCCTACTACCATTGTAACTGTCACATCGTTTGAGGATACAATTTCCTGACCTTCAAGACAGATATCAGATGTATCTATGGAGGCTCTCATTGAAGTATATGTGGGTTGCCTTGGCAATGGCAGGTTAGGACTAGTGTTGCTTTCAAGCATTAGCACAACAGATGACATGGTTGGTCTCTGAACTGCAGAATCTTGTACACATAACATTCCTACTTGTATGCATCTTAATACTTCTTTTTCGCAACAAGAATCTCGAATCGATGGATCGATTAGCTCTATTGCTTTATCTTCACTCCAAAGTTGCCATGCCTGAGATGAGATGAATAAAAAGTTACCCCTTTATAGATTAATACTCTAAGAGTAAAGCTGAACAAGAAAAAGATTTCGGATGTGCTTACATAAGCAATGAGGGTGACATACTCAGACTGGCGAAAGCTAGTGTTCCTCCTGCCACTTATAATCTCTAGCAGTAAGACTCCAAAGCTATAGACATCTGATTTGACTGAAAATAAGCCTTCCATTGCATATTCAGGTGACATATAGCCACTGTAAATTGGAAAAAATGATGTTCAGATTGATAAAATTATTCGTTCAAAAACATTACAGATCATTGAAGTCTATACTTACTATGTACCAACAACTCGGTTTGTGTTTAATTCATTCTGATTTCCTCCAAATATTCTAGCCATGCCGAAGTCTGAAATTTTCGGATTCATTTCTTCGTCCAATAAAATGTTGCTAGCCTTTAGGTCCCGATGAATGATTCTAAGTCTTGAATCTCTATGGAGATAAAGAAGACCTCTAGCAATCCCCTCAATAATATTAAACCTTGTCTTCCAGTCTAACATTGCCTGTCTTGCAGGGTCTGCCATTGTATTCATGACAAAATGTAAACAATTAGGAAGCTGCAAGAATAGTAATTTTTGTGTCTCGGCATGGAATTTCAATTAAGCATCAAATTAATGTAAAAGAAATTACCAAAGAGAAAGAAATCCAAGCTTTTGTTTGGCATGTACTCGTATAACAGTAACTTCTCATCTCCATGAATGCAGCAGCCTAATAATCTAACAAGATTCCTGTGTTGTAACTTTGCAATTAGTATAATTTCATTCTTAAACTCCTCTAAGCCCTGTCCTGAGATTTTTGAAAGCCTCTTTACAGCTATGTCCTCGCCACAAGGAAGCTTTCCCTGTCATGGAAATTGAGAGAAATATAGTTAGTTAACCTCGGTACTAAAAAACCTGCTCTTCTCACATTATGCCACATGATTAACGTTAGTACTCACCTTGTAGACATGACCAAATCCGCCTTGCCCAAGCTTGTTTTCCTCAGAAAAATTGTTGGTAGCTGCTGCTACAGATTTGAAACTGAACAATGGTAAGTCCGGACCATTTACTTGGCTCCCTTCAATGACAGGATCAGCTGGTCCAGACATTTCTGATGAATACTCTTTACTCTTGCTCATATCAGAAAATGGCATCTCATTCTTTTTGTTCAAAGAAGTTGAGTTGGCCGGTGGCGACACTAAAGATTATGGAACCAAAGGTGCAAAAAGTTAGTATCAAGACATGGATATGAGATCTTTATCTTTAATTTACCAAATTGAAATCTCACCTTTGAGTTTTCTTTTTAGTAGCCAGAGTATGCATACAGATATAGCTATGAAGACCACTCCAGCAACCACTATTAGTGCTATCAAAGCTTTAGATAATCCACCTTCATCTACAAAATAAAGCAGGCAAATCAGAACATAGGTCATAAGAAAGTAGCATAAGCAGATAATAGCATAATGTCAAAAAAGCGTAGAAAAGTTCACAAACATCAATCAATAAATTAATCTTTACCAAATTCAGAATCGGCCAGGCGTAGGTGCATGATAATCCCAGGTCTACCAAAATCTTGGACATCAATTAGATTCCCACTCCATATCAAGCACCCAACTATTGTAACCAGTGCATAAGCAGTACATGAACAACTGCTCAAACATAATGCCTTACAGCTATCCAAGGACTGCATATCATGCTGATCAGCAAAATCTGGCAATTTATTGCACTTCAGCTCTTTAAAACTATCTTCTGGACCACTTTCTCCTGCTATACTAGTGTTCCTCTGGCACTGCAATGGACTCCTCCTCACACACCCACCTGACCAATTTCCCCTGCTCCACTCATCCTCATTTTTTGGGTTAAACCCTTCCATACAACTGCATTTAGGGTTCTCTGAGTTGCTGCAGACCCCAAAATCTCCACAAAAATTATAGAGCTCACAATCATTATCAGGCTCCCGTTGTATCAAGTCCCACGTGCTGTGGCTTTCATTCCACTTCAGCTGCTCTTCATATCCGTCAGTACTTATCAAAAACCTCATAAGATCAGAAGGATTTGATGGATTATATATAAGATAAAGTTTCCCATCGGTAGTTTCAGTCTTGAATCCATATAAAATACTAGTTGAAGCTGCCATATCAGGCACTCCTGTAAATATTTGTCCATTCCAGTATCCACTTCTCCATCTCCTCCTGTTTGAATGCTCCCATATCACAATCTGTGGTGCTCCACGAGTGTCAATTCCCATGGTGTAGTTTCCTGGTGAAGGATCACTTGCAGATTTCCAACAAGTGAAAGCCTTATTCTCTCCGGATGAAGGATCTGCAAGAACTTGCATGTTTGGCAAAAAGGTGTTCGTCGGATGTTCAAAACTTTGCCAAGAGACGTTACTTGAATCTTCAACACTTGAAAGAACAAGATTACCTGTATTTCCAAGAACTGCTTGTGTTTTGTTAGACAAGAGTGAAACATTGCTTGACCAAAATCTAACTCCATTTCCATCTGTTACCATCAAATTACCATCTTCATCAAAAGTTAAGATCCCATTTTTATCTAATATTGGTTTCTGTCTATTAGCTACCCAGATTACAGGTTGATCCGGAATGTTGTGATACCATATACCAACAAATCTCGAAGTAGAATTTGTAGGACTAAAGAAACCAAGTTCAAAAACTTCATTTTCTGATATTAAGGTTCGACCATCATTAAGTGATTCGCCTGTTGTGATGGTGCTATTATCAGCATAGCAGAAGAGAATTAGACAGAAAAGAAAGCAAAAGAATGAGAAATGAAAAACTGGGTTCTTGATCAAGAAAGCCATAATAATTCAGTCTCTGAGAAATGCAAAAGGATTAACAAGAAAATAGATATTAGAAGCAAGAAGAAATAAACACTAATTAAAGATGTTCACATTCATCCAAAGAAGCCATTGGTGGTGTAAGTTGACTGGAGTACGTACTAATAGGATGAAAAGTCTGACTTAAAGAACTCTTTTTGAAGTTGTGTGGTGGAAGGTGATTGCTGAAAAAAGCACAATGAACCTTGATATGTTGTTTCCAAGTTTTTGACCAATAAAAATACAATACAAGAAGTTTTTTATATGTATATTATTGGGTAGGTAAGGCCGTAAGGGTCAAAATACTTCTATCAATATCACATGCCATTGACATTGGTTGAGCTATATTCTTCTTCTTCTTCTTCTTCTTAGAATGGTGAATGATTCTTCAGAAAGAAAAGAAAATTAAAAAAATGTGTGCTCTTAATTATTCATCAAATTTTGTGTGGAGTTAATGTACAACATAACAAAAAGAAAGAACTTGACCAAGTTAATTGTTACCCACATAAAGAAAGTAAGGGCCACCTTCTTTTGATTATTCTGTTGTGCTGTAAAGACAGATTGGAACCTTTGATTAAACCATTTCATTCATTCATTCAAGTTCCTTTAATTACCATGTGATGTTGATGGTAAATTATAGAAAGTGATATGCTTATTTTTCAAGAACAACTTTGTTTACTCTAGTACCATCCAACAAAGAAATTTTTTTTTTTAAAAAAAAAAAGAACAAATTTATTTGCACTATTTTTGTGATATATAATTGATATTTTATTTTTGAAAATGATATCTCAACTTCTGTCACCTAATTTCAAATTCACATTTGATAAACACAAGACTAAATGTGATTTTGTACCTAATAATATCTCCCCAATAATTTTGGTAATTTTCCTCCCTCCTTTTATGTAAAATTGAACCACAAAAAAAAAAAAGAAAAATTGAGGAAATATTATAAAATGGGTTTGTACCTAAAAAATGAAATGATTCTTTAATGTGATTCAAACATGAATTCTTTATCTTCCCAGAAAAACATAAATTCTTTATTTGGCAAGTTGATGGCCAAATTTCTGTGAAGACGGCTGCCATGGTATTGGTGCATCAACTTGGACGGTTCCTTGCACTATAAGACCCCACTCACATGGAAATTTCAATAAAATGTTAGTTTGATGCCAAATGATTCGAAAAAAAAAGGACAAAGTGGCACGTGAATTTTTGTGGTCAATAGATTGAATAATTAGTGTTTAATAGTAAGAAGTAGACAACATGAGTAATTATCAAGCTTATATAATATAATATAATACAGAACCTAAAGTTGGACTATGGATAAAATGCAGTAAGGTGCGCACCATGCCGTGGTGGACTTTTTTGGACTGCAATAGGGGTGAGCACGGTTTCGGATAAATTCGGGAAAAAAAATTCTTCAGTACCGTATCATATTTCGAGAATTTTAAAAATAAAATCTCCAGTATCAGTACCAGTTTTCAGTACAGGAATACCATGTTGTACCAGTTTTTCGGTACAAAGATTCGGTTTTTTTGGAACGAATCGGTATGAAACGGTACGGTTCGGAAATTTATATTATTAATTAAATATATATTTATTATCAACAAATAAAATAATAAAAAAATTATTTTATAACCTATTTAAAATAATAATAAATAATGCTAACTAATAGATAAATTAATAAACTTGAACTAAGATATTACATAAATATTTTAGGTTAAGACAAAATCAAAGATAGGAGAGGAGAAACAAAAATTAGTATTAAATTAGAAAGGAAATAAATAAATAAAA
>CATIWO010189683.1:0-25404 GCA_949673435.1 Macaranga tanarius
CTTCTATCTAATTGATTTTCCACCATATTCATAAAAGTCTTGAAGCAACTCAAAGCTTCAGATTTGTGGGATATCAAATAGACGAGACCATATCTTGAATAGTCATCTATGAAAGTGATGAAGTAGTAGGCCCCATGCCTAGCTCTCACATTCATTGGACCACATACGTTGGAATGAATTAATTGTAAAGGAAATTCGGCTCTAGTTGCTTTACCAAATAGTTTTCTAGTTAGTTTTCCTTTAAGGCAATGCTCACAAGTAGATAATTTGACTTTTTCTAAATTATCTAAGAGGCCTTGTTTTGCTAATCGACTAATTCAATCTTGGCCAATGTGATTCAATCTAGCAAGCCATAAATGTATATCAACTTCATGATCATGTGAATAAGTAACTAAAGAAAAACTAGCATTACTATTAAAATCGACATAATCAACATCCATAATAATGAAACCATCTAGTATACAATTAGAACCATAAAATGCTATACCCAAATACAAACGTACATTATCATCACAAAAGTACCAGTTGAAACTAAATTTCAATAACACAAAAATAGATACTAAATTCTTACGAATACTTGGAGCATAGAATACATTATGTAAGAGAAGGGTTCGACCACCATGTAAAACTAATTTACATGTGCCTATTTCCTTAACTGAAATTCTTGCATTATTTCCTATATAGATCCATCTCTCTCCGTTAGGTACTCGTCAGAAATCTACGAAGGTCCCACGATCCTTCGTTACATGGTCGGTTGCTCCTGAATCAATAACCTACAAAGAATTAAATTCAGTTAAGAACAGAGAACTAGATACTCAAGCTTCACTCACATATGAGTAAATTGGGTGTACCTTTTTAGGCTCAGTATAATTTCTTGCATAGTGCCCTTTTTGTTGACAGTTATAGCACCTCACGCGTGCAACATTGGTCTTTCTCTTGTTCTTTGACCTTGCTTTCTTCTTATGTTCTTGCTTTTACTTTTTAGGCCCTTTAGCCTTCCCTTTTCCTTGGTTCTTGTGCTTGTTGTTGTTGGAACTTGTTCCAACAGAGGAGCTTCCTTGGGCGTAATGCACTTATGCATTAACTTTAACCGACGCAAGTCGATCTTCCTCTAACTCCAAATATCGTGCAACATCCTTAAAGTTCCTTATATTCTTTGAGTGTGTTAGGTGCATCCTCATATGCTCCCAACTGTTAGACAAAGAGCAGATGACAGCTTGAATCTTGTGCTCCTCAGTCAACATTTGACCGACATCATTCAACTCACTGATCATATTAGACATCTTTCTTAGATATTTCTTCATTATATGATCAGGACGTTTCTTATAGGTGTCAAACTTAATGGTTAATAAGCGGAGCTTAGTCAAGGACACACCTCCAAACTTCTCCCTCAAAGCATTCCAAAGTTCCATCGCATTCTCATACCTTTTGAATTGATTAGCAATGTCATCATCCATCGCACTAAGCAGAATGATACGAGCAGAAGAATTCTTCTTCTTCTATATTTGGTACGCCTCTCTATCTCGCCTATGCTGGATAGTGGATCCATCCTCAGGCTCAGTCATAACTATGTTGAGCATGTGAAGAACCTCTTGTTCTTCAAGCACATATTGAATTTTCATGCTCTAGACCTCATAATTGTCCCTATTCAACTTGAGGTCCTCGTTAAGTTCAGTAACAACGGACTTGGTGGCAGTTGTCATTGTTGATCCTCGTGATCTTCAATGATTAATGGTTGCACTTCGTTAGGAGAACAGGCAATACACACAACTAATATGTATCCAACATATTAACCAATAAAATCTCCCACTAGACCTAGAATCGAAGAGGTCACTATATTTCCAATTACCATCCAAGTTCTAATGTTTGATATTACTAGTTAAAAGATTATGCATATTAGTAAAGATTATTGGATCAAACTTTTAAGTTCTCTAACTCTAAAGTTTTATGATCACATAATTGGTCATTTGCATAACAATTTCAAATCATGCAATACATAAACACATTCAAATATTGTAAATAAATACAATTAAATAAGCAAAATAAGAAATTGCATTTATTGATAGCATGTTCTCAAACATTTTATTAAGAAATTGTAAAAGAAACCAAAACTATAAATGAACATCCAAATCCAACAATCATAATATAATAATGATGTACTAAACATCAAATGATATCACTAAAATAATAGTTACTAAAACTATTTTAAGGAACTGTTGCTTTAGGCAGATAAATGCCCAATAAGGGGTAAGACTCCATTAGTCTATACTTGAGTTCACAAGGGACAGAATACAGGATTTCTTTTCTATATTGTGGATGCTTCACAATTCGTCCACTCCTTAAGACCATGTTCTTAGGAGGAATTACCACTCCCTTCACTCCTCGTCTTGATGTGATTTTCAAGAATGCTCTTATAGCATCCATATAGTTGTGATTAATGTTCTTAATCCATGCTCGATGTAAAACTTACCCATAATCCCTAAGATTTAGGGTCTCTATCATATCAGACATAAGACCATCGAGGTCACGGCCTCGAGAGTAACCACCACGCAAAACACACCTTCGCATCTTTGCATGGACACGTACAATATGCTCAATTAATGCATCAATATCATCATAATGCCTTATAGTCTCCATCTTCATCTTACGAATCTCTTTTCTAAGATGATAAATCTTTTGCAGATGAAATTCAGTCCTAATCACTGCGGGTACAGGCATAATGACTGCTTTTTCTATACACAATACAGAAAAAGAATTTTAGTTTATCATACAAAGTAATAATCTAAGGATAATTGAAAACTTATTTTCAATTAATATCATTATGTATGGAGACAACTAATAAAAACAATTCCAAAAATACATTTTTAAAATTCTGATTTTCACAAATTATTTTATTGAAAACAGAAAACAATTTTTAAACAATATTTAATTTATTAAATATTTTTCACAACAAAAAAAAAATTAAAATTATTTTCCGCAAGCTCAAAAATTTACAATAATTATTCCACAAAATCAGAAAAATTAAAATATGCATACTGGAAAAAATAGGGATCAAAACGAAGTTTTGTACAGGCCACACACGCCCTCACGCGCCTCCACGCGCTGAGCCTTTTTTTATTGATACCACGTGTCACAATGTGATTGGTCCATGTCGCGCCACGTGTCGACATGCTACTGGTCCTAAGTGCTGACGCAGCAGCCACGTCACTACCACATTTCAAACCCATGTTGACATGTCTGCCACGTGGCAAACCCTGATTGGCCATATTGGCTGACGTGGCAGACACGTCATCTGCCACGTGGACGCTGACTCATCGGCCTCTGTCCACATGGCAGAAGCCTATTGGACCGCGTGGAATGAGCTATCCAATCAGCTCGCACCACGTGTCGCGTTGACGTGTGAGAGGAGCCTTTGCTGCACTCGCCGACGGTGGCGCATGCAAGCCACGCGCTGCCTTCCTGGCGGATTCAGCCGTCCGGACTTTTTTCGGTGGAGGGTTTTCGGATGTCCTCGTCTCATTGGTAAGGTCAAAACTTACAAATACCCCTTCCTTAATAGTGATATCAATTTTGCACATAAAATTAAAAATCAAAACATGTATATGCACTACAGGACAAAATAACACAAATTTTCATAAAGTGCAGTGTATTAACCAAGGGACGAAAATCATATTTTTCAATTTAATTTTCAATAATATCATGCCAATAATACTAAATCATGTAGACATGCTCTGATACCAATGAAAGGAAAAGATGGAGGAATAATAAATCATAAAGAGATATAGATTATTGACCATTTTCTCCTGCAGCGGAAACCGTGGTAAATATATTGATCGGAGCCTTGACTACTAGAGCAAAGGCTATGTCTTCACAATCTAAATATCACTAGATGAACAAGAATGAGAGAAAAATACACATAGTATTTTTGGTATTTTTTTTGTTATGAGAGAGAGAGAGTTCTCAATTGTTCTATGTGAGTTGATCCTTGGGTTATATTACGTATATCAAACACAAAATTCATACTCTACAAAAGAGTAGAAAATAGACTTCTATTAGGAGTCTATCACACCCAATCCAAAACTTAAACATATTAAGTCATGGGTGTATATTATCTAACAATAATAATTGATTTAGTTTATTGTTATTTTTTTTAGTTCATTAAATAAAGTTGTAGAAGTTGATAACATATTAATATACATATTAAATTATGCATTTATATATTCAAAATATAGACAAATTTATGTGTTATGTATAATTTTAAAAACTAAAATAAATTTATAAATAAACAAAAATTTAATTTCTTAAAACTACTAATATTTTTGGTGAATAATTAAATTTTATATTAATAAAATATATTATTTAATTTTTAAGTTTTACAAACTATAAATAAATTATATTTTAAATATTAAATATTTAATTTTTTTTGCTAAAATATGGACTAATTTGTTAAATATTAAAAACGTTAGGGAGGTATATGTAAATGTATAAGGGGTTTTTCTGTAGTCTGTCAAAAAATAGGAAATTAATTGTTATCAAAGGGGCCAATTGAACTTTTTTCGCAAGTTGAAGAGCTCAATTGTTGAAAAAATTGAAATTGGGCCTATTTGTACCACACACACAAGTTGAAGGGCCTACATGACCTTTTGTCCGACAGATTTTATCACCTCGTCCCTGTCATCAAGCTTGGAATTTTAATATTTTAAAGCTTGACCAGTTCTACCTATTCAGAGCTTACAAGTTACAGCCATCTATATAGGACAATTAATTGCATTTTTTTTTAACTGATTAATTATTTTACATTGTTGTTAATAATTATTATTTATTTTGGTGATAAGAACTGATTAATTATTTTACATGGTTGTTAAGAATAATTATTTAGGGTAATTGCAATTGTCGCGGGTTGCGTTGCAACCCGCGACAATTGTAATTTTAACCCATAAAAATCTACCAGCCTCTGTAAATATGGGGCCAGATGGTAATATTTTTTAAAAAAATTGCAGATTGCGAAACGCTGTCCAATTATTTATTTTGATACTTTATGTCACCATCAACTGGAAAAACATTTAATAGCGCATTGATTGATCTTTGTCCCACTCACAATTCGATGAACGTAAACTTTTCAGTTTTTTGTTTTTTTTCCAATAAATGACTATAGTATCCTTGCATAACTCTTACTTACTTTTTTCGGTAATATATATATATATATATATGCACATGCGCACGGAGAAAGAACACGTAAGATTATAAAATTATTCATATTATTTATTATATAAAAATTAAATAATTAAATAATTTATCAATTTAAATTAAATTAATAAAAATTAAAGTTATAATTTAATTTAATTTATATTTTCTATTTTAATTAGAGTAACTTATAAAATTTGAATAATTTAGTAATATATTAACTGAAATTAAATTAAATTAATTATAATTATAATTAAATTATGTTTTCTATTTTGATTAGGTTAAATTTTTTTAAATAGAAAAATTATTAAGTTAAAAAAAATAAAAATTGATGTATAATTACTAAAAAGAAGAGCAATATTAATATTTAAAAATGTTAAAATTATAAAAAAAAAAATTAACTATAGTTACCAATTTTGTTAAAATTTTAATAAAATATTATTAAATTTATTTATTATATTTTATTATCTAATACTTTATTATGATTATAATTTTAAAAAAAGTATACATAAATATTTTTTTTTTAAATGAAGTACGAAAATGAAATTATTCAAAGTTGATATTTAATCAATACAAAATAGAAAAAAATAATGTTAAAATAGTATATTTAGTTCTAATTTAAATAAAATTATATTTCTTACTCCAGTTTGATGAATTATTATTCGAACTGATATAAACTAAATAAACAGCATAATTTAGAAATTTTACTGATCTTCAATAAAAAAAATACTTACTATTAATTTAAAGAATTTTTTCAAAAATAGCCAGAAAACCAAAAATAATATCAAAAGCCACATTGACTAAAAGTGTTTTCAAAAATAGTTTTAAGAAATTTTTTTTTTTTTTCAAATCTAGACCATGACTCTTCTAGAAACTGTTTGACTTTTTTTAATTTGTTTGACTCTTCTAAAAGCTATTTGATTCTTTTTTTTAATCTATTTTTTTTACTACTTTCTTCATTTTTTTCTCTATATTTTTTTACTAATTTTTTTTATATTTTTAAGGTACTGTTTTTTATTAATTTTTTTTGCTCAATATTTATTTAAGGTACTATTTTTTATTAATATTTTTTTTGCTGAATATTTTTTTCTCAATATTTTTTTATACTCAATATTTTTTCTATTTTTAAAATACTCTTAACATTTTATTTTTTCGTCAATATTTTTTATTTTATTTTTTACTCAATATTTTTTTCAGTATTGTTACATATTGTTTAACATATGCACTCTTTCCTTATTTCCTGCACTTTATTTCCTACACTTCTTCTTCATTTCCTGCACTTCCTTGTTTTCTGCACTTCATTTCCTGCACTCCTTCATTTCTTGTTCCTGCACTTTGTTTCTTTTTTATCAATATTTTTTTTCAATATTAATTAATTTAATTTCTGAATTCTAAATAATTATGAAAAAAATAATTATTAAAGATTATGGGTAATTTTTTTATTTAATTAGTCTAATTTTTACATTCTAAATAATATTAAGTATCAAAATTAAAAAAAAAATTATTATTTAGAATAAAAAATTATGAGAAAAGAAACAATAAAGAAACGAGAGAAAATTTACCCTCCAATAAATATAATTTTTACTTTTATTAGTATCAATAATAAAAATAATAATTTATTTGATATATTTCATAATTCTTTTTGATATTTTTATTGAAAAAATAATTATTTTTTGTTTCTTTTTTATTTACAAAAAGAAACAAAAGAAAATTTACCCTACAATAAATATAATTTTTACTTTTATTAGTATCAATGATAAAAAATAATAATAAAAATGACAAAAAAAATAAAAAAAATAAAAAAAAATAACAAAGAAACAACAAAAAATAAATAAGAAACAAAAAAAATAAATAAGAAACAAAAAAGAAATAAGAAACAAATAAGAAACAAAAATTTATTTGTTTCTTATTTGTTGATTATTTGTTGCTTATTTGTTTCTTAAACAAAAAGAAATAAACAGAAAAAAAAATAACAAAGAAACAAAAATAAACAACGAAAAAATAAATAAAAAAATAAAATAAACAAGAAGCAAAAAAAAATAAATAAGCAATAAATAATTTTTTGTTTCTTATTTGTTTTTTTTTTCTTGTTGTTTCTTTTTGTTTTTTTGTTTCTTTTTTGTTTCTTATTTTTTTGTTTGTTATTTGTTTCTTTTTTTTTCTTATTTGTTTATTTTTTTATTTATTTTTGTTTCTTTTTTGTTTCTTATTGTTTCTTTTTATTTTTTTTAAGGTAACTTAAGAAATGTGGATTAAATTGATATAATAAATTTAAGTTTGTAAATTTTTATTCAAACAAATCATTTATGTGCAAACTCGAACACAAAATAAATAAGGTAACTACAAGTTTTAATCCCAAGATGAGTATCAAAATTTAAAAAATTGTTATTTAGAAAAAAAATTAAATTACTTAAAATGTACAAATTAAATAAATATATACAATAAACTAAAATTAATTTTGCCTTCAAAAATAATAAATAAATAAATAAATTATAAAAAAAAAATGAATAAATGGAGAACACGGAAATCGCCGAAGTTGTCCATTTTTGAAAGTTTGGCCCGCCAATGTCTACAAATGCAAATAGCAAAGTTAAGATTGAAAAAAAAAAAAAACGCCAATACCACAAAAGAAATGAAGGGCGTTGACCCCGCTCATTTTTGAAATTTCATCTTAATTTAATTAATTAAAATTTACTATTTAAATAATTAATTATAATAAAAATTTAAAAATAGTATATAGAATTTTTTTTAATAGAGAGAAATAAAATAATTAAAAATAATTAAATGTGATTACTCAAAAAAATTAATGTTAAAAATATTAAAAATTAATTTACAGCAACAAATTTAATTAAAGTTTGATTAAAATGATCAAAACTAAGTTAATTAATTTTTATTATCTAATGATTAATTATAATCATAAAATAAAAATACAGTACATATAATTTTTTGAAAAAAATACTAAAACTAAAAATATTAAAATAAAAATACTAAAAAAGTAATATATAGTGAGTGAAAAAAAAGAGAAAATAATGTTAAAAATGTTAAAAATATTAAAAAATTAATTGATAGAAATTTTATTAAGAAAATTATTCAAAATAATTTAAATAATTTTGAATTATTTACTGATTCATTATAATAATAAATTAAAAATTGTAAATAAATTTTTTGTGAAAGAGAAAAGTAATAAGTTAAAAAAAATTTAAAAACTGATATATAATTACTAAAAAAATAAATATTAATGTTATAAATATTAAAATCATCACAAAAAAATAATTTATAATGAAAATTATTTAAAATTTAATGAAAGATAACTAAAATTAATTTTTTATTCTTTATTTTCTAATAGTTCGTTATGCTTGTAGTATAAAAATAGTATATGGAATTTTCTTTTAAAAAATAAAGTACTAAAATAAAAAAATATTCAAAATCAATGTGTAAAAAAAAGAACTCAATGTTAAAAGTTTTAAAAATACTACAAAAAATTAATTTATTAAAATATAATAAAATAATCTATTTTAAATTTTATTTTATATTGATTAATTATAATTATACTTATAATTTAAAAATAATACATGAAATATTTTTAAAAGAGAATAATATTAAAATTAAAAATATTTAAATCGTACTAAATTTTTTAATTTAAATTTATTTCATAAGAATAAGTCTAATAATAGAAAGATCACGTGTGAAGCATGTGTTGTGTGTATGTATGTATGTATGTAGCCTAAATAAAAATTATTAGACTTGATATAGTATATAAAAAATAAATATTAAAATATATTTTGAGATTAATATTATTATAAGTATTATTATTTCTATTCATAGAAACAACTATAATTTGTAATATGGTAATGAAATAAATAATAATATTTATTATTTCAAATATATATTTTTATATATTTTAAAATTTTAAAATTAATTTATTCATATTTTTATGAATTACTAATCGTTATTTTTTATTTGTAAAAAAATAAACTTAATATACTTTTTACTGAAAATGTTATTTTTATTATATTTTTACAAATAACATATAAAAAGTATTAGTAAATATATAAATTTTCAAAAAACAAATCTTAGACTAATAAAATATTTTATGTCAATTAAATAATTTAATTGGACTAACTGAATACTTTATTCTAATTAATTTTAAAAATGTTAGACTAATCAAATATTTTGATATATTATTTTAATTAGATATTTTAATAGTCAATCAAATATTTCATAAATGACATTGAAATAAAGGTAAATAAATAATGATGTAAATGAACTAATCAAATTGTATCAAGATAGCCAGTAGCATGTGAAAAAGAGTTATGAAATTTCATAACCCTTGAACCACCTACACAAATGTTTATAAATTAGGATGTCTATTATACTTCACATTTAGTAAATAAAGCTCTGAAACTCTACCAAATTCAAGACTTAACCTTTTCAAAATCTTACAAAATCGTCAACGATAATTTTAATCAAATTTAAATTTGATTTTGAGATAATGCAACAAATTCCCTTGAATTAAGTTTCTACTGTGAGATTCGAATAAGATGATCCAAATTTTTTGTGATAAGAATTTTGAATTAGAGATTGTAATTAACTTCTTAAATCAAAAGTTTATTATTTATTATCAATTTCTTTTTTGATTTTCGTACACAAAAATTGTGTACAAATAAGCCACATGACCAAAAAAAAGCAAGGAACAGACCAATAGGTGACGAAAACTGGTTGTTTGTGCCCAAAATAAAATTTTTAGTTTATTGATAAATCACACAACCCAATCCATGAAAATAGAAGTTTTTAAAATCTGTGTTTCTTGATTTGATACAAGTTATAGAGAAAGCCCTAGGGAAGGAGTTTTTGGAACTAAATATTATAGAGGAATTAAGTTTAAGTCCTATGGTGCAAGAAAATACGTGAATGCTCTAGAAATTTTTGAGGAAATCTTGAGGAAGAAGTTAAAGGGCATAAGTTACAGAGAATTAAATTTTCTTAATTGAAGCCTGATGTTTTCTAATGGCATTTAGCTATAAAAGCACCAGGGGATCAAAAAGAAGAAGACACAATTAAACAGGCAATCGCTAACTTTTATATTTTATTTAATCAAGCTTTTAAATACTTTTCTGTTATAAGAAATTCCTATTTTTCAATATAATTAAATTATAACATGGTTTTGTGAAGGAGTGCGTCATGTCTCTGACCCAGTGTATGCGTGTGTTTGTGTATTTTGTTAATTTCAAAAAAAAATATTATAAATTTTTTTATTCATATTATTTTGCTAATTTTACAAAAATCTATGTTGGAAACTAAACAAATTGTGGTCAAGACATTTTGGGATCCACAATTCTATCAAATAGAAGTAGGAATTTTATTAAGGAAAAAATTCCTCTGGCATGCTCCTATTAAACTAAATGTGGTTTGTCAAAAAATAGACCAACAATGACCAAAAATAACAGGGCAATCGTAAAGAGGGTGGATTGAAAATAACATCTCCTCCCTTGGAAGCCGCATATGCCAGCGCATGATAGACTGGCTGAAACTATTAATCGACGCATGAGGCACATGTGCTCAATATCTGGTGACCAAACGACAAAGGTTGACTAATCGACAAGGGGTACTTCTCCTTCAGCCGATGGTGAGATGAATGGAAGATTAAAATATGGGAACCAAAAAAAAAAAAAAACAAACCTCTTTTGCTCATAAGGCAGAAGGACAATGACAAAAAAAAAGTCACTTGGTAATTCAAACCTACTTTGATACCATATTATTTCCAAAGGAAAAGAGCCAGAGAGAAAAGAAAAATAATTTCTATGTCATTTATAGGTTTCTTAATACAAATATATATAAGTTTTAAATCTCTAAAATAGGAAGATAAACTACAAATACTCCTATAATCTCTATATTACAATCTCTATATTATGTACATACTATAATATTATCTTCATACTATATCAAAATGCACATCGAAAGGATGAAAATGGGGGTTATCCCATATTCTGCAAGGAGTAAAGTCAAGTACTTTTGAGGAATTAGCTATTCATGCTTACGACGTGGAGCTTAGTATCTCAGATACTACAAATCCAAATATTCTTATATAAGATCCAAACAAGAGTAATAATAAGCAAGAGATAGACAAGACTACCAAGTAAAATGCAAAGTCTAAGAATAAATTAATTATTGGCAATCAGCTCAGTACCGATTGAGATAAATTCTAAGTTTGAAAAGAAGTGGTGAAGTTTGTTGTCCCTAGTCCATCGCAAGAAATATAAAAAAAAATTCTCTATAGAAAGAAGACAGAAGAAGTACCCTTTTTTTTTACTTTGATGTTTTAAAAATTTTTGATTAATTATTTGTGTTTGTACCCAAATATAAAATTTTAGCCCATTATTAAAATTAAGGCCCAAAGTGAGCCCATTGCATTAAGTCCAACCTAAGTATAGATGTTTAGTGAAGAATTTACTGTGTTGGCTGAAGAAAATTCTAGAGGTAACTAATTGGATTGAAGAGCTGATGGAGAAATTAAAGGAAGCAGGTTACAGGAAGAGCTAAAGGAACGTGAATCTTCTAGAAGATGCTGAAAAAATCAAGAATTGTGCTAATTGAAGGCTTGGTGAAGAATTCAACTATTGGCTTAGGGAAAAAAAAGAAGAAAGTTGTAGAGGGAACTAGAGGTAATTGTAAGCAAGAAAGAGTTAATGGAGCTAATTAGTGCCACATTGAAGAAATGAAGCTTCTGGAGGGAACTGGAAGACAATTGATCACTGAAAGGCTGGAGGAAATCTAAGGACGCAAGTTATAAAAAATTGATAAGGGTAATTATTGAAGGAAATTATAACTTTGCTTCCGCAATAAGTACGTGAATTATAAAGAGAAAGTAGCAGTAGAACCAAATCATCAACAAATCAATAATCAACCAATCTAAATGTCAAGCTTTAACAATTTTTATAATAGTCATTTCTACAGCTTTTAGTAATTTCTACACTTTCATTCTAGCAAATTTTGTACTTGCTACTTTTGAATGCAAATTTCAATTTACATTACCTCCAGTTTATTTACATTACCTCTAGTCTATTTTTCATTACATTTAACTTGTTTATCATTACCTTTAGCTAAACAATCTACTATTCATAATTAAATACAAATTTTAAATCCCTTGAAACTCAAACAAATTATGGTAAAGGCATTTAGGAATCTATAATTGTCTGAAAGAAGTCATTATTAATCAAATTGGGAAATTAATCTTCCCTGACACGCTCGTAAAATTTAATTTACTAAAAATTGTACTAACAATCTTTTAGCACGCTCGATGGTATATATTCTAATGGAATGTTCAACTTCAAAAATGGAAAAAAATTTTAGGTTGGTAATCCGACCAATAAGCCTATAAAAACAGGTGCTCAAATGCAACAAACTTACGGAGGATGGGTGCCTCAGGATCAAACTTGGAACGAGGCACTAGCTTTTGGCTATTCAAGCCAAAATTCTATTACTACTGCAACTACTATTAAGGGCACTGATGTCTAAACCATCTTATCAGTAGAAATGAAGTAAGTCCGAGATTTGATAGCACAGATGATCAGTGCTTTTTTAAAAAAATTTCGTGCTCTTAACCAAAGTTTACAAAAGATAATAACTTGATTTACCAAAATAATTGAAGCTATTCTAAAGCATCTGAGGTAAAGGAGTCCTAAAGTGTCTCCAAAGGTGATGGTTCAACCCAAGCCTAATGATGAAGATCTAGTTCCTGGTGGTAATAAGGAAAATTTAAGTTTTGAGCTTGGAACTCACAACCATGAGGATGTTCAACAATAAAAAGGCTCGGGGGGGTAATGTTTATTAAGAGCGGGCACCATTACCCTAAGGTCAGACAATATTTCTCTAAGACAATTTACAAGTTCCTCAAGGCCAACCAACAAATCCTCAAAATCAAGTGCAAGGCTTGGGGGGCAATATTCTACCTGATGAAATAGCAATTTCTAATGGCCAAGTGTAGAATCTTGAAGGCCAAATGTCATTTCATCAGAACTCTATGCAGATTTCCTAAGGGAAGGATGACTGTATATCTTCTCCTCAACCCTCAAAGGTGGAAGCAAATATAAAAGCAGAAAAGGAGGCTCCAGTGGATTCTATCAATATGGAGTTAAACAACAAAATCAGAGAAAAAGAGAAGGTGGTTCAACCTTCTAATATGAATTTTAACATGGTGATAAGCTACTGGAGACCAGTGCTTCACAAGAGGTTCTTAGCACCAGAGAAAAAGCTTCCTACAGCAGTTGTATTGAGAAATAACTACAAATCTAAGCGAAGGAGGGATGGCTAGAGGCTACCGCCAAAATTCAGTAAGAAGTAACCAAGATTTGTAGTGTCATCATCTGTTCCACTAAACAAACAGTGGCGTAGGGTAGAGCACTAGAAATTTTCTCAGTCTAAAAGGAGATAAAATGAGCAAGAGGTTCAACTTGAGGCTGAAACCAAGCCAAAGAAAGAGGACTTTATGATGCAAGAGACTGAGAAATATACTACTGAAATTCTGAACACTCGGGGGACAGAAGGTATAAGAGGAGGTTCAGTGAATAGTTATATTGCAGAGGACTGTGGTGCTGAAATATTTCCTACTGTAGGGGAAATGAAAGGAAAATAATAATAAAAAAAAGAATAATCGGCCACAGGCCAGACAGTTGTCATTTAGTATATGAAGTGGTAAAATTTTACTTTTATGGATGTAAAAATTAGCTTGATAGCCACTGTAAATAAATAAAATTTAGTTTTACTGAATTTTGATGTGTTTTTATTTATTTATTTTTGTGTGAAATTTATTAGTTTACAGGTTAAGAATACTATGAGTAGTATTTTTACAAAATTTTGGCAGTATTTCTGCTGAAAATTGGTTGTTTGATAATGAAAATGAATGGTTATGGTGCAGAGTGTGCTGTGAGTAGTGATACAGATAAAAATATGCTCAATAAATCAGAACTGAATCAGAAATAAACTTTATGATAGCTATAATATCAAGTCATCCACAAAAAGGATGAAAACCATAATGTACAGGTCTAAAACGATCAATATCAAGTGTACAAAGTACTATATCAAATCACAGGCATCATTACAATATAAAAGTCTATAAATAAGTGTAAATAAATCACAGAAAGTCAAAGTTAAAGCCCTGAGGTTCTCCCAAACATCAAGGTATTTCTGCTTAGTGATCATGGCCTTTTCCTCCTGGTCCAGCCACTCTTTGACTGCATCCTTCTTGCTTTCCAGATTTTTTAATAGACTGAGCTTGTTTGGCTGTATCCTGGTACATGGAAGTCAACTTTTTTTTCTTACGGAGACGCTTATCTTTCTGGACTTTTAAAGCTGCTAAATTGGCCTCCTGTTCTTTAATGTCCTTGGTTACTTAAAAAAAGGCAACTTTTTTCTCTGCTTCTTCTTTTTTGATCTACTTCATCTTAAGCTGCTTAGTAAAGAATGTGTCTTTCTTCTGGTAAAAAAGATTAAGATGGCTATAAGTTGCCAAATGAGTTGCACTAGACTCTTTTAGGTGAGAAAAGCTCAAAATAATATGGTTCTTCAAAGTAGTAATGGCAGCTGACTTGGAATGCTGCTCTAAAATGATAAAAGCTGAAAGAACTGTGAATCTCTTGGTCTTCTAGATGGTACCCATCTCTAAGCTAAGGATAGTTCTTAATGAATCCTTGGCCTTGAATCATTTGAAGTTGAAGAAGAGATATGGGGAACCTTTGAAGGAGTCTTCAGGTAGTTGAGATCCACCATAATCTTCATGTCATCAACGAAGGACCAAGAGTCAACTTCTTATAACAAGCAAATGTAAGCCAAAGGTATGTAAATGTACAAGTAAAAAGGGAGAAATAAAAGTACATACCTGAGGAGTAGCACAAGGAGTCAAATTAGAGGTATGAGGTAATTGAGCTAGAGCAGGAGGTAATGGATCTAACATAAGGGGTAATGAGCAGGGGGTAATCTGAAGAATTTAGAGAAGAATCAACATAAAGAGAAGAACTAGATAGTAAGGGGTTCTCCTTACTAGTCTCAACTGTTAGCAAGCAAATAAGAATGCTAGAAATCAAAATAAAGCTGACATAAATAAGAAAGTGTGTTGAACCTAATATTTTCTCATCATAGCTAGAGTAGGAGTGACTATTTTCTTTTTCTTGGAGGCTGGGGTAATCAAAGATTTGATGGCAGTAATGAGCTAAAAATGTAATATTTGACTTAAATCTTTGATGTACTAGTAATAATTTGGTGAAATGGAACTCAAATAAGCCATTTCCCCTAAAGGTCCAAAGTATTACACCCATGCACTTAGCCAAAATGGTGCGAGAAAGCAAAATCAATTTAAACTGGCAAAATTTATTGGGAGAAGTGTGGAGGTAATGGGCCTAGAAAAATATGAGAAAGCTATTTTACAAAATTTCCTTAAGAAAATTTTTAAAGGAAGAACACATAATTAAGTATAGGTCCAGAAAGTACAGAGAATGCAAAATAATGGATCATACAATATTTATAGGGGGAAGTGTGGAGGTAATGGGCTAAAATAGCCTCCTGGTCGATAAGACACTGAAAAGTGTTTATTACCCCTAGAGTTTTGTGAAGTTAAGGTATATATTTGGCAAAATAATGATAAATAATTGACAGTAAATATTTTCCTTGGGAATAATACAGGAATTGATGTTTACACAAGGGTGATAATGAAGAACAAATTCTCAGAAGCCATTTTATGGAAGAAATTACAAGAACTTGTCTCTAAAAATAATTTGCTGTGAATTTTTTGCTAAATTTAAAGATTTTTTTCCTTTGAATTAAGCTAAAAATATGTAAAGTAATTATTTTAGTGATCAATTACTAAAATAATTAAATTTATAACTCAATTGTGCAAAATTATATAAGTTAAATACTGGATACAGTGAAAAAAATTTTACATTACACAGTAAAAGTGTACAAATTTCACCGAAATTCACAGTGAAAATTGGGTGACATTTTTCCTATATTTTCAACAAACAGTTTTTGCAAAAATTGTAATAAACCTGCAGAAAAGCAATTCATTCACAACAATCGACAAATTCCACACAATGCTCAATAATTTCATCACAGTTTTTGGCAAAGTTACATTATAGAAAATAAAGAAATTGCAGAAATAAAAATTACTTGATCGATTTCTCCTGCAGTAGACTTTGAGTGAGGATTTTACTGTGCTAAATACACTAGAGGGAGTTAAAATTGTAGTAAAACCCAGCCGAAATGAACCAAAACCAGAAGAAGGGTCAGAATCGATTCAGTCAATTTTGGTTCGGTCAGTCTTGGCTTGGTTGGGTTCGGTTCAGACAACAGTAAACTAATCTCTCCTACTGTTGGAAACGCCGATCGAGGAAAGAGAAGCAGCAGCCTAATAGTCTTCTTCAGCGCCGGCGACATCGAGCTGAGAGGAAGGAGCAGTAGCGGTCAGGTCACGGACATGAGGAATCACGCATAGGGAGTGGCAGCGCGATGCGTAGGGAGTGTTTCCCGGCGGCATCGAGACATTCAAAAGCGGCGGCAGTAGCAGAGAAAGAAGAAGAAGAAGCAGTCGGAGAAAGAGAAAAGGCAGCGGTGGTGGCTAGTCTTGGTAGCCGGCGGGAGCAAGGAAGAAAAAGGAAAAAAAAAAGAGAAGAAGAAAAAAATAAATAAGGTTTTGAATTTTGAAAGAAAGATGAATTTTATGGAGAATTGAAAATAGAATGAAGGATTTTGTGGTTTTGGGTAATGATTCTAAATTCAAAATTTTCTTGGAGAAATATACCAGAGAAGAACATGAAGAAAATTTATTTCCCCAGAATTAGAGTTCTGATTGTAAGGGGGAAATTTAACTGGTTTTAAGTTGATTTGAAGGAAAAGTAAAAGGTAACTGGGCTGACTGATATCTATATAAATTAGTATTAGGCTCGACCTAAGCTAATTATATGTAGGGGCATTGTTTGTACCCAAATATAAATTTTTAGCCCATTGTTAAAATTAAGACCCAATGTGAACCTATTGCATTAAGTCCAGTCCAAGTATAGATGTTTGGTGAAGAATTTGTTGTTGAAGAAAATTCTAGAGGTAAGCAGTTGGATTGAAGAGCTGATGGAGAAAATTAAAGGGAGCAGGTTAGAGCAAGAGTTAAAGGAACGTGAATCTTTTAGAAGATATTGAAAAAATCAAGAATTGTGCTAATTGAAGGCTTGGTGAATAATTCCACTATTGGCTTAGGGGAAAAGAAAAAAAAAGTTCTAAAGGGAACTAGAGGTAATTGTAAGCAAGCAAGAGTTAATGGAGGTAATTAGTGCTACATTAAAGGAAGGAAAGCTTCTAGAGGGAACTGGAAGATAATTGATCACTGAAAGGCTGGAGGAAATCCAAGGACGCAAGTTACAAAAAATTGATGAGGGTAATTATTGAAGGAAAATATAGCTTTGCTTCTGCAACAAGTACGTGAATTATAAAGAGAAAGCAGCAGCAGAACCAAATCATCAACAACCAATCATCAACAACCAATCATCAACAATCAATCATCAACAAATCAATAATCAACCAATCCAAATATCAACCTTTAGCAATTTTCGTAATAGTCATTTCTACAGCTTTTAGCAATTTCTACACTTTCATTCTAGCAAATTTTGTACTTACTGCTTTTGAATGCAAATTTCAATTTACATTACCTCCAGCTATTTTTCATTACCTTTAACTTGTTTATCATTACCTTTAACTAAACAATCTACTATTCACAATTAAATACAAATTTCAAATCCCTTGGAATTCAAACAAATTGTAGTAAAGGTATTTGAGAATCTGCAATTGTCTGAAAGAAGTTAGTATTCATCAAATTGGAAAACTAATCTTCCCTGACACGCTCGCAAATTTCAATTTGCTAAAAATTGCACCAATAACTTGAAACAAATCTTATTGAACTCCTAAAGATGAAGTATTCTAGCGAGGCTAATCAAATTGATGAACCAAATTACTATAAATATCATTGCCTGGTTAGCCACCTAGAAAAATATTTTGTCCAAAAGAATAAAATAATAAAGTTACAAATTAGAAGAGGAGAAATTACATTGATGAAGAGGAAACAAGTGTGAAAATAACTAGTATTACAAACTCTAGTCCTCATACAATAACTACAAATTTAATGATAAAATTTTGGATCATTTGATCAAATACCAATTGAATTTTCTTTTTGTATTTGAAGAATATTTACACACCAAAATATGTCACAATCAAACATTTAGCGTCCCTCCTTTTTTGTAATTATTTTAAATTTTATATTTTAAATTTTTCTTAAATTTTTTTTGATTGTTTACATTTTATTTTGATTTATTTGGATTATATAGTTTATGCGTAATAAATGAAATCTTTAATGTGTTTTATTTCACATAGATTATATATGTTTTCTTTACATATTAATACTAAAGTCTTAAGGAGTTTTATTATATTATCGTGTATTTTTTTTTAAAAAAATAATGCATTTTTAATAATAAAAGTAAGGCAAAAAGTATTAAAAAAACTTTAATTAAAAAATGAATATCACCTTAGTGTGGACTCATTGAAACTCATAAACTTTATAAATGGCACAAATATGCCATTTTCTTAATGTCGACATAACGAATGTTAAACTTTAATTTATAGGACTATAAAAATGAAAAAAAAGCCTTTAATTTCTTTTTATTTTGGTACAATTAAACTTTAAATATTTTCAATTTATAAATATTCATTTATTTTTATTAATTAATTTTTAATTTTAAAATCTATTACAAAGTGTAAAATTATTTTTTAAAATATTAATTATTTTTAAGATGATCTTTTCTTAAAAATTATTTATTGTAAAGCATATATTAATTATTTTCTTAAAAATAATTTTAAAGCGTAAAATTATTTGCCAAATTTATTTAAGAGTGTAAAAATTATCAATAAAAAATTACTGATCTAAATTATTGTAATCTATATATTTTTGTTCTAGAATTTTTTTATAATATAAAATTTTGAAAGATATTTTGGTTCTTATAACAATTTTTATAAGAATAAAAAAATTTACACTCTAAAATCATTTTTCAAGAATAAAAATATAAAATTTATAATAATTTAGATCAACAGATTTTTATGATAATTTTTACACTCTTAAATAAATTTAGCCAATAATTTTTATGCTTTAAAATTATTTTTTAAAAAAATAAGTAATATATGCTTTAAAATTAAATAATTTTTAACAATAAAATAATTTAAAAAATAATTAGTTTTTTAAAAATAATTTTACACTTTAAAATAAATCTTTAAAATAAAACATTAATTAAAAAAAATAAATTAATATTTTAAATTTTAAAATTATTTATGATTTAATTATACTAAAATAAAAGATTAAAAGATTTTTTGTACTTTTTTTAGTTCCTCAAATTAAAATTTAACGTTTGTTAAATATACGCTAAAAGTGTATATTTGAACCATTTTTAAAAGTTTTCTAAATTTCAATGAAAATGCTAAGTTTAGTGTGATATTTGCTCTTTTTATACAAGTTAAAGGGTTTTTTTATACTTTTTTTTTATCTAAAAGTAATAAATAAAAAATTGTAAGATGTTTTCTGTCACATAAATAAAGTATATTCTTTTCAATCAAATTTTTAATAGCAGTAAATTTTAATCACTCATATTTTATTTTATTAAAATATTTACTAATTAAATTTATAATTATTTGTATTTAATAGTTCTAAAAATTACTATCATTTAAAGATATTACCTAGTAATAAATAGAAAAAATAACAACGACATTATTTTAATATATATTTTTTTAATTTTAACTTTGTCTATTTTTTTTTTTTTTACAATTTGAATTATATGTGATTTTCAACATTACTTTAATTATATATTAATAATGCCATTAATTGTCACTGTTTTTATCGGCAGAAAATTTTAACGCTACTCGAGATGAAATTCAAAATCACTGGAAGATGATTGAATCAATAAATTAAAAAAAGATTGACGAGCTCCAATCATTTCTCAACACTAAAAATAAAAGATTTTGTTAATGGTCAAACTAACAACATTTTCACAAAACTGACACCACAGATAATGTGGTGATAATTTCTTTTATTTTTTTGACCTGCAAAATAATTTGGTGATATTGAAAGCTACTATTGGTAGAATATTGATAAAAAAATTTGGTAAAATTTTTTAAATTGTCAGCCACCATGAGTTAATAACGATATGAATATATACTTAAAATGTTGGACAATAAAATATTTTATTAACGTGAATGTTTGAAAATTTTATGGTACAATATGTTTTGGCCTAATTACCTAAAAAATAATAAATTTTACATTTATTAAAAATTTTATCATGTTCAATACAATTTATAAAATAGATTATAAATTTCACACCTTTTAACAATTTGAATCTAATTTTTTTTAAAAAAATTTCAAATTCAATATTAATTATATTTGTTTTATCAAAATTAACATCTAATGAAATATTGCAATAGTTTAGTGTTGACATGGTACCAAAAGTTATGTTAATTAAAAAAAATTAATGAATTAGTATAAATTTTTTCTTCAAAATATACCATTTTAAAGTGAAAGAAAGATATTTTAAATTTGGAAACAAATTAAAATTTGTTGTTAATTCTATTCTCAATCAGCAATTGAATTTAAGTTGCATCTCTATTTTAATTAGCAACAAGTGATTTAAGAACCACAATTTTCTATAACTAAATAAAAGAAAATTTTTGTTTGTAAAATGTGTTTTTTAGTAATATATTAAGTTTGTAATTGTTTATATAGTACTAACTTATAAATCTATTTTTTTCTTTAAATTAAAAGGAGTTCTGAACATTAATAACCACAACATTTTATCTGATATTAAATTTGGTAAAAAATATATAGTTTAATGCTAGAATTATTTTTTTAAAAAAAATGCTAAATTTTTTAAAAATCATAAATTTAGGATTTTTTTGTAAATTGTAAAAAATATACTTTAAAAAAGTCTAATTACTTAAAAAATCATGAACTTTATCAGAAGTTAAATTTGATAAAACAAATATAGTTTAATACTAAAATTAATTTTTTTTAAAAAATGCTAAAATTGTTGAGAATCATAAATTTTAGGATTTTTTTTGTCATTTGTAAAAAATATACTTTTAAAATGTCTAATTACTTAAAAAATCTTAAATTTTACAAGTTTTAATAATTTAAGCATTTCTTTCAACTTTTAATGAAAAATCTTGAACTTTACATATTTTAACAACTCTAATATATTCTTTTGAAATTATAAAAAAACTCATAAATTTTAAATCTTATAACAATTTTAATATATTTTTTAAAAATTTCTTAATAAAAAATTATATTTCAATATTTAACTATATTTGTTTAATTGATATTTTTGCATCTGATAAAAATGTTGCAATTGTTTTATTTTGATATAATATCATACAACTTTTAATTTTTTTTAAAAGAGAATTTAATGAATTATCAAAATTTTTCTCCTTAAAATATACTATTTTAATATAAAAATATATTATTTTAGTTTGTTATAAGTTTGTAATTGCTTATATAACACTGAATTTTTTTTTTTTTTACTTTAAAATTGTAAACTTTATACCTTTTAATAATTAAAAAGTTTTTGTAATTAAAAAAATCTATTTTAGTTTAATATAAGTAAATACTAATGTACAACAAATTGAAATACTATTTTTTTTTCATTTTAAAATGGTAAATTGTAAGAAGAAAATTTTTGCTAACTCATCATATTCTCTTTTTTTTTTTTAATTAAAAGAAGTTTGATACCATATCAACATTAAAACACTGCAACATTTTATAAGATGTTAAAATATTGATTGAATAAATATAATTTAATAATACCCTAATTTCCTAAAAAAAACTATGAATTTTATAAGTTTTAACTTTTTTTTGATAAATTTTTTTAAACATATTTTAAAATTGTTTAAAAATTTTAAATTTTTGTAACTTTTTTATAAAATTTTACAAAACATATTAAAATTGTTAAAATATATAAAGTTTAAGATTTTTTTAATTAAATAAAAGTTAGAAGAACATGCTAAAATTATTAAAATTTGTAAAGTTCATAATTTTTTAGTAAAGAGACCTTTAAAAATGTAAAATTTAGATTTTATTTAGGTAATTGACCACATATTCTTTTTAAATTTATTCAAAACAAGTTAACAACATGAAATATTGAATTAAAAAAAACAACATGAAATATTAAAATCTGTCCAAAAAAATGAAATAGTAAATCTCATTAATGTAAGGTTACTATTGTCATTGAACAGAAAAAAAAAAATTGACTGCTGAAAACTCAGCATTTACTTTGCGACGACTTCTGTAACTAGTGGAGACCTTTTCTTTGCTGCGAAATTTCCTGTGAAAGTAGCAGCTCATATATGTGCATACAACCATAACTATGGAATAAATCTATTGTTGAAGCCTCAGAAATTAAGGCTGCAGGATGGAAGGGAAGGAGATGTTGCTTTTATTTTTTCTAATGCTGTTAAAGCAACCGTGGATAACCACAGCTGCTTCACCAGATGTAATATTTGACCACTGTCCTGATACATGTGGAAATGTTCATGTTCCATACCCATTTGGGATCAACTTCACTTCTCGGATCAATAATGATCCTTCTTGTAGCTTAAACACTTTTTTCATGTTCACCTGCAATACCACTTCCAATCCTCCTCAACTATACTTTGGCGACAACATGCCTATTTACAACATTTCAGTGGACGAAGGCACAATCTCTGTTCGAATTGACGCAGCATTCAAGTGTTACAACCAGTCAGGCTTGACGTGGAATTTTAGTCAGTCAATTCAGTTGGGAGGTGGCCCTTTCAGATTTTCTGACACCCGTAACAAGCTCACAACTATTGGGTGTGATACTTTAGCTTTGATGGCAGATGCACAAGAGACTTTTGGTGTTGGCTGTATATCCATATGCAGTAGAAATATGACTCTACAAGGCTCCTGCTCAGGTGGATGCTGCCAAACGCCTATACCAAGAAATGTAAAGACATTAAATATTGATCTTCAAAGTGTAAACAACCACACGGAAGTCTTGCCTTTCAATCCATGTGAATTTGCCTTTCTTGCTGATGAAAGGACTTTCGATATTTCGGATTGGCAGCTCTCTCTTTGGCCATTTTCATCACAAACTAACCAATTTGTAACTTCTGATGTTGTCATTGAATGGGTAGCAAGAGAAGAGACATGTAAGGAAGCACAATCAAGCTCAAGTCGTAATGGATATGTTTGTGGTGAGAACACTAACTGCTCCTACTCTGATAATGGCAATGGATACCGTTGCTTATGCAAAGATGGATTCACAG
This sequence comes from Macaranga tanarius, assembly GCA_949673435.1. Taxonomy (NCBI): domain Eukaryota; kingdom Viridiplantae; phylum Streptophyta; class Magnoliopsida; order Malpighiales; family Euphorbiaceae; genus Macaranga; species Macaranga tanarius. The sequence goes on from CATIWO010189683.1 coordinate 23,536, forward strand.
GGAATCCGTATCTTCCACAAGGATGCCAAGGTAACTAATTCTTTTTTTTTTTTGTATTATCTTAAGTCTATACTGACTAATCCAGCTCAGTACAAGGTGGACTTTTTCTCTATTTTAAGATTAAAAAAATAAATATTTTATCTATTTTTTATTGCTTTTATTAAAAAAAAATAGTTGAAAAAATTTCCAAATAATTTGGCGAAATAATTTTTCTTTGGAAAAGGCCATTTCGCTACTTCAAGCAGCGGAATGAGCCCTTTTTTTAATTTTAGTATTTTTAAACAATTAAACTTTAATAGGTTTAATCAGTTTGGTACCATCTATTATTTTTATAATATAAATTATATAATTTTGTTCTACCATTTTATAAAGAATATATGGCTACTAAATTATTAAATTATAATTTTAAATTTTAATTATATAAGAAATAATAATACATATATTAATTTATGTCGATTCTATATTTTATAAGCTTATTAAAAATTTATAAAATATAAAAATATCAATTTATTATTATCCTTAATGTTGTTATTGTTGTTATTATTATATTTCAAAAATATATTATATATTAAAATCAAAATTTTAATTTTTACCATAAAATGGAAAAAAATTGAACAAAAGTATAGATTCTAACTAATGTGTAGCTCATGTTCTGTTGAGCTTTCAATGAATCAAAATAAAAATATGAATTTTGTATAAATAAAATTAATTTATAAGTGTGTTTCATTATAGTTCTATTATGAATTAGTTTTAAAAAATAAAAAATTTTATTGTTAAGCAATATATAAATATTTCTTAATGATTTTTTTCTTAATTCCATATTTTACATGCTTAGTTAATTTTCATAAAATATAAATTATATATTATTATTATAAAAATAAATTATATATTTTAAGAAATATATCATAAATAATTATTGAAATACATTTATTGAAATAGGATACTAGTTTATTTTTTGTACAAAAAATAAAATAAAACAAAACTAAAAATAGAATATCGATAATTATTAAAAATTATTATTTTAAATAATATAGCAATTAGATAAAAATAGTTCTTATTATTATTCTTGTTGTTATTTTAAAAATAAATTATATAATTTGAAAATAGATGGTAAATAATTGTTAAAATTTATTATTTGAAATTATATAAAATTTTATTTATTTATAGAGAAAATAAAATAAAATAAAAAATTTAAGGGTTAAGTTGTAATTATCTTTTCTTCAGGGTTTTAAATTACAATCATATATAAATTTGAAAATGAATTGGCAAATTATCATAACAAATGGCAAAATGCCAGGATAGATTTTAATCTGTATTCTAATTTCTTTGTATCTTCAACAGATATTGACGAGTGCCGAGAACCACAAAAGTACAAGTGTGATGGAACTTGCAAGAATACAATTGGAAACTACACATGCCAATGTCCTCTTGGGAAGCGCGGCGATGGGAAAGTTGGTTGTCGAGGACTTCACATCACAACTATGGCTGCAAGTACTGTCTTGTTGTTTTGACCATTACCATATATATTCATTCTATCAACTTGATCTTACTATATATGTTCTTTGCTTCGCTTGTTGCAGTTATTGGATCGATTTTGTGCATTATCATTATTATTGTGTTCATCATTATTATATGCAAAAGAAGAAGAAAGGAAAGGAACTTTTTAGAGAACGGAGGGATGTTGTTAAAGCACCAACGAGTAAGAATTTTTAGTGAAGCAGAGTTAGCAAAGGCCACAAAGAATTATGATGCAAGTCAGCTTCTTGGTGAAGGGGGTTTTGGCTATGTTTACAGAGGGGTTTTGCCAGATAATACGCAGATTGCAGTGAAGAAGCCAAAAGACTTGAGCAAAGCTCAATTAAGGCAAGA
>CATIWO010189732.1:0-17484 GCA_949673435.1 Macaranga tanarius
TCACTCTTCACATGTTGGCACTTCACATGTTTGTTTTACATTAATTACAACAACCATTGACCTTTTGAAAAGTAGGGCAACCTCATGTTTGTAAACATATATATTCATCTCTTTTCCAACTTGAATTTTAAGGTTTGGTGTGAAAAATTGTTGTTGTTAGTTTTTGGTAGAGAGGAGAGCTTTCAAAATGTTTTTGTGCTTCCTTGAGTGATATTTTTTCTCTCCAAAATCCATAGAGCTTCAATTGTATTATCTTGTCTTTGTGAGAGACACATATACACAAGCTTTAACCCATTGAGATTTGTTTTGAAAGGCTCTATTGATAGAGCAATGAGTGCATAGTTGCTGGAGCTAGTTAAAACCAGTGTGTGTATGCAGTTGCTGGAGCTGTTGGGAAAACTAGTGCGGGATTAGTTGCTGGAGCTGATAAAACCAGCGGGGTAGCACCAGCTAAGGAAGGGTAGTACTAAGGCTGTAAAAGGTTTATCTCTTACCTTTGAAAAGAGATAGTTTATAGTGTGAAAAATCTCAGGGATGATTCTTTGGGGAGTGGAGTAGACAGGTGGAGCCGAACCACTATAAAACTTCTTGTGTTGTGCTTGTTCTTCTCTTGAATTTATTTATGAAGATTGTGGTGCTTGAAATATCAGTGTGCTCATTCTTAAGCCTATACAGATCGAGTCAAAACTAAGTGTTTTCATTCCCATTCTGTTTTTCAACTTCATGTCAACTTAAACATTTTAGCTCTCTGATTTCTCTATACCAGTTTCATAAACTCAGCTTGAATTTCAGTAAAAGTTTTTAAAATCTCAATTCACCCCCCCTCTTGAGCAGCCTTTAGGACCTAACAAGAACCTCATTAATGATTTCATGATCATCGTTGTCATGGATGGATGGTTGAGGAACTGGTGATTGGCTCGCATTTGCTGAGAGAGCTTGAGTCCCTGCGGTTTCTGGGTTCATATTGATGAGAAAATTTGGAGACAGAGAGGTCTTTTGCAAGGAGAATAGTGGAAACCAAGTGTTGAACATGTATTTAATGTGTCTTCAAAGTGGCTTGTTACATATCATGATGCTACTCCATCCTTTATATAGGCATCAATAAATCGTTTTTCCATTTGTGAACTTAGTTTGCTCTTCATTTTATAGAAATTTACTAATTTATTAAATTTTTTATTCATTTTAAATATGTTACATTCTGTTAATAAATCACCACTACAAATTTATATCAACTACTAAAAAATATTTTAATTAAGTTAAAACTTTTTTTTAAGAGAGAAAATAGCGAGATTTGTAACTAAGGCTGAGCACAAGGTCTTGGAGAACCCGAACTGTTCTAAAAAACCGAACCAAAAATCTCCAGAACCGAAAATCTATGTTAACCATTTGACTTTCTCCGAATCTAACTATCCCAAAAAATTTTATTGGGAGGGTCCGGAGATTTTGAATTCTCCGAACCGAGATCCGTCCCGAACCGCTCTGAATTGTACCGAACCGAAGAACCGAAACTAGACCCGATAATTTAATAAAATTATATATATATATATATATATATATATATATATAGTTTCAATTTATATATATATGTTATTAATATTAAACCTACTAATTTAACATTTAATCTAAAATAATAAATATCAATTTAATTATTTAAAATAAAAAATTTCAGTCATTAAATAAATTATTTTAAATCACAATTAAATAAATATTAAATTAGTAAATGGCATTTCAAAATACTATAATATAAGTTATATTGAAAAATTTAAATTTATCATCATAATAAAATTCTAATGTAATATACTTTGTAATAGTTATGGGGTTGTTATTATTATTATGATATATATTATTTATATAATTTTTTCATAAAAATATTTAATAATTGTATGGTATATTAGAGTATATTGTATATATGTTAATAAAATTTTTATAATAAAAAATAATGATAAATAAAACTATTAAAAATTATTTAATTTTATAATAGAATTTGTAATTTAATAATTTGATTTGAATTATATCTTTATTTTTTTTAATTCGGAGAAGAACCGATATCTGAACTGAATTGAACCGAAATTTTTAATCTCCGAACTATCCCGAACCAAAAATTTGAAGCAATTCTAGAGCCTTAATTTTTAAATCTCCGATAGTATGGAGCAATTCCGGAGAATTGCATTCTCGGAACCGAACCAAACCGTGCTCACCCCTACTTCTAATGACAATTATTTAAAATTTAATAGAAGATAACTAAAATTAATTTTTTATTTTTTATTATCTAATGTTTCATTATGTTTATAATTTAAAAATAGTATATATAATTTTTAAAAAAATGAAGTACTAAAATAAAAAATATTCAAAATTGATGTGTAATTACCAAAAATAGAAAAATTAATGTTAAAATTGTTAAAAATACTACCAAAAAAATTAATTTATTAAAATATAATAAAATAATATATTGAAAATTTTATTTTATATTGATTAATATAATTATAATTTGAAAATAATACATGAAATATTTTTAAAAGAGAAAAATATTAAAGTTAAAAATATTTAAATCGTATAAATTTTTTTTTACTTTAAATTTATTTCATAAAAACAAGTCTAATAATATAAAAATTAAATGTGAAGCACGTGTTGTGTATACTAGTATATATGACCATATGGCAATTTTTGTTCTTAGGTTTAATTGGCATGATATTGTTTATAATATATTTATTTTTTATTAAAAAATACAACTTTCAAAATATATTACATTAAAAAATAATTTAGAACTAAAGCCAATTATTATTTAAGTTTATTTTAAAATTTACTAATATAATTATTACATGAACAACAAATATTCACTAAAATCTAAAACAAACCGAAAAATTTATAAAAATTTATCATACTTAATGTATTAACTAGTAGATGTAATTAGATTAATCCATATTTTATGAATTTTAAAAATTTAAAGATGATATAAAATTTAAAAAATTGATGAGTGATTTTAAAAAAAAAAAAAAAATCTTTCAAGATGGTATAATAAAAAATTAAATAAAAACTCTCATTAAATTTTAAATTATTAAAACTTTGAAATAGTTAATTACAAAAATTTAGAATTTTAAAAATTAAATAAGAGAATAAAAATGTAAAAACAATTAATGCTCATTAATATTTTATAAAATGAAAATAAAAAATAATTATAAAAATTAAAATATAATATAATTAGAAATATGAAAAGTCAAAAACATAAGAAAATTGATGCTCATTTATATGTTGTGAGGTGAAAAAAAAAATTAAACTAAATATGAAATTTAAAAAAAAATGGTTAGAAACAAAAGTGCCACATGGCAAAATTTGTCCTAAGTGTATATATATATATATATATATATATATATATATATATATTCAATTTTCAGTTGGTGAAAGTAGCAATAGAAGGCCAAACAATGTTATGGCTACTAAATTGTCTCTCTGAACAGCATACATAGGCAGGAAACCGGCTTGGACACTTTCTCACAGCAAAGCATGCCTAAGCTTAGCTTCACATTCAACATCTCATTACAAAACTCTTGTGAATTACTGAACAGAATTTCAATCCTTGAAAAATTTACATGAAAATATATACCGGAAAAACAGATTCTCTTGGTAATGTGATGCAATTGTTCATTACAAAAGCCTATACAAATTGTTCTTTTTAAATATCATAAAATCACCTTCAAGGTTACTTAGCAGATCAATCACAGATTCCTCTTTAGTCCCATTGAAGTGCTTCAAAATATCAGACAGTGAAACCTGCAACATCTCTTGCATCAGCATATGCAACGGGAACAGAAAAGAGAGGAGAGATAGATCCAGCAAAAAGAGATCCAGCAAAAAGACAAAGGGCTATTTATCTATGCATGCACTCACCCCTTCATCATAGTTCTTGAGCCAATTTAATATGGACATTTCTGTTGCCTCCAATACAGTGGAACTTCCATCAACTATGATGAGTTTCTGGCGTTTCTCTGGAGAGCATGGATCTTCATCGTGGATAGGTTCAGCCTTTATTTTTTGCGCCTCTGTAACAGTAAGACAGGCTGCTTCTACACTATTAGCAGAGACCTTGCTCTGAATCTCATCAACCTTTAATGGACTCAGGGGGCTAGGTGGCATCATTTCTAGAGATGCCCCATAGTTTTGCATTGCCAGAAAAGTCTTGATGTGCGCATAACTTACCTGACATTGTTAACAAGATGTGATTCAGTACTCACTCATCAGATTAGATAGTCAATGCAAATAGAAATTTGATTGGCGTAGTCAACAATCCATCCCTTGCCCAGAAAGGAAAAAAATTAAAGACGAAATACATGAGAAATAATTAAGTCATTAAACTTACATCTTCTGGTAATTCATCTTTAATGGGCTTCAATTTGTCTCTAGAGCCAATTTTTGTGATAGCACCTTGAATATCTAAGAAAATTTCACGTGTGAGTCCGATCTCATTACAGAATCTGCTCCAGTTAATCTCAAGTCCTTCTTGGGCAGCCTCCAGAAGATATTCACAAACAGTTCCCTCTTTTATAGGAGCTTGTCTACTAGGGAGGTTCTGGGAAAAAAAAAGTTAGAATTACAGCATGATTAAAACACAGATATGATGTTTTCTTCCAGAAATTAGACATACTGCAATTCTATGGATTGATAGACCATCTTCATGCCACATTCTCCAAGCTTCAAACTTTGCTGCTGACAATTTTCTCGGGTCATTGGTTGTTGGATGCACTTTTCTGGTATTAGCAACAGTCTGTAGACTTGCTTCCCCATCTAAGGAAAGGTTTAGCTCTTGTGATAGGTGCCTAATTGATTGAAGAATATGGTCTCCATGCTTCGAAACAAGATGCTGCAACAATATTGGACTTCATATTTAGAATTATTAAATACAAGTTTAATTCTAAGAGGATGTCCAAAATTTCTTCATTCTCCCTTCTTTCATTTTCCTTTGAAGTTATGATTCAATTCTTTCAAAATTTTACTTGCAAAGGGAGGGGGAAATTTTGTAAAGAACCATTAAAATTGCACTGTAATTTTTTCAGACATTTTATGAAGGCTTTCCTGGTAAATTTTCTACAAGGAAAAACCAATAGCCAACCAATGATATAGGCAGACACTTTGTCATAATTGTGCACAAACAACTAATGAACCAACTAGTGGCATCCTACTACAATATATGGCCCTTGAAATAATTACTTTCCTACAATCCAACCAAGGTGATAATCTAATCTACATAACAGGGCATGAGATTATTCAAAGTTAAGAAGGTATACTGTCAAGAGAAAAGTAGACTGAAAAACTATCCCATGTTCCCTCTTCAGATAACAGGGAAAAATATGCAAACAATCTGATCAATAGTCCAAATATGGGTGCAAAATCTTATTTCTGGTAAATTAATGAGTATTGATAAAATTATAAGTGAGTAGGACAAGATGACCAGATAAATCAAAGGAACCTAGGTAGTATTTATTCTCGTTATAATAATTACCGTACCTGGTTGACACCCTCAATATTTGCTAACCTAGCTTTGGTAGATGGTCTTGTCAATGCAATTCGTTTGATTGTTTGATCGCCACATATAGCATATCTGTAAAAAAAGGAATATTAACAGGCATATATGGTATAATCAATGTACATTAAGCTGCTTGTAGGAAGCTGTAGCCTTGATAGCCAAACAGAACCCACGGAGCAGTGCCGATGCTTCTTGCAAGCTTGAATCTCTCTTCCAAAAGCTTGTGATAGAATTGTACCTCCGGCTAATATAAGAGAAAAAAATTAATCACTTAAAGTAAAAGTATAATAACCAACCAGAAAAAAAGAGGCAATTGCATAGATTTTAGACTGAAATATCCAAATTTCTGTGCATGCAAAGCTACTATTGAATAGTTCGTTTGCAGGAAATTGCAGCAGAGCAAAATCTAATTGAATATCATTAAACAAAATCAAGGTAAAAGATTGCTGCCTGCCGCTGTTACTTCAAATGATCCTTGCAAAAAAAAAATGTTTAAAATAACATAGTATATAGAAAAGGGCAACAATGGTGTCAATTTTCAAAATAACAGAAAACATAGAGTAACTCCAAGGTGCCTGCAAGTATCTTCTACAGGCGCAAGCGAACACTTCCAAATATTTAGTTCTGCTCGTGATAACTCTGTGGAATTGTAATAAAACAGTAAAATTTTAATTGTAGTTCCTTATCATTTTTCATTGAGCAATTGGTGATCAAACTGCAAAATAACGAAGGAAACTGTAGTTTAAATTGGATTAACATTTGCCTGTTCCAATATGATCGAATTCTAACAACCTAAAAAAGAGATCAATAGGTTGAGAGAGTCACAGATGAATGGAAAAAAAATATAGGAGCGAGAAGAAAGAGATGGCAAGTCAGAGATTGGCTAAGGCACCTTAGTCCTTCAAATTAATATAACTGATTTTATTTTGTGGAGGCTTACTGATCGATAAGCTACAGAACAGAGAGCAGTCATCCCCTTATTTTTCATTATAAAGACAATAAACTCTCATTAATATTGGTGGATGGTGACATGGAGACTTGAACTCAAGAATCAAGATCATAATTTTCACAAGTGAAAAAACCAATCAAACCACCCTAATTGGCAAAACTTTAATATAATTCATAAGTTGCTATCCTAACAAACTAGATGTAGGTATAAAAAAGCCTTGATGGTAAGCACAAGTCCAAATAAAAAAAAAAAAAAAGAAGGAAAAATAAAATGAAAATCAAAGTGCAAACCTCTGAAAAACCTTCAGATTGCAAAGTCGCCAAACTATTAAAAACTTCGCTGGCTGCACCTTGGTATTCCTCCTCATCATCAACCATTTGGTCAGTTAATGGTAAAACTAGAGGTGGTTGATAATCAGGCCTGGCAGAGCTGAGATATTGCTCTCCTTTTGTACCAACACTAACACATTACAAAAATTATTTAGATCAGTTTCATTATTGAGATAAATAAAAAATAATCTTTCCTAAATTACTACTTGTGACAAAAAATTTAGAACCTAGTCTTTAATCTTCATTTAGAAGCTTCAACTTTTAGGTGGAGTGGTTCTTTATGTCTTTAGTCTATTAATTTTTTCAAATCATGAGCAATTCTCATAATTATAATTCAGCTCAGAATTCTTCAAAAAAAAAAATAGCGTAACTGGCAACATTGTTTAGACAACACTTTGGGCCTGATAAAACTCAGCCTTCAGCTGATTTAAAGCTTAAAACATATTTGGCATTACCTAATAGCTTAAGCCATTACGTTAGTGGTTCTTCAGGAAACACGACATATGTGAGCAGTAAAAAGAAACAAGAAGGAAACACATAAATCTTCTTGCAGTCTAGATAATAAAAGGAACCAAACCTACCTTACATATTTATAGACGTCTTTAATTGTCTCCACTAGATAACCTGCACCAAGGACAAGATTTTGAGAAAACATGATTGCTTTGAGTTTATCATTCAAAAACTAACTAACATACAGCATGGACATTCTTAATGTTTAAATAAATATTTTAAGACAAGATTTACTTCAAGGAAGGAAAGAGCAAACTCATGCATTACAATCAGAAATCAACATATAACAACCACAGAATTATAATGAGAAAAGAAGATGACAAAAAATCTTGGCTTATTTTCATATTGTTTGTATTTCTTTCATTCTTTGTCTTAGTTTTATGTCTTGCATCTATCACCTATAACCAAAGTATCCAATATACCAGGTTATCAGTTATGGTAAAAATGTCTAGTTGAGTTCAGAGAACCGAATAAATTCAGATAAGGTGATCTAGCAATTGTTATCACAAACTACTTGATAATTTGTACCAACCCCAGTTTTTTTTTTATTATTATTGCATTTGTTAAATATCACATTTCAAGTTCTAAAACATCTCAGTCCAGCATGTAATCACATGCCCATTTTTCAGAAAATCTAATATTGGTATTTAGAGGTGCAATTGAAATACTCATTAGAAACAAGAGAACTTATTGAAAATGTTCACTCACAAAACATGTTCTTTAACTTAAAATTTCATGGGAAATGAAATCTATGATATGCCTTAGGAAACACAATACAAACAAAAACCAGCACACAAATCAACATTCGTCATGTAATGTCCACAAGCAGGTATTCAATATATAAAAATCATATGGTTGACAAGTAAGCAACAGTTACTAAGTGAACATAGGGGAAGTTTGGCAGCGTGGTTGGGACTGCTTTTCCTTTTTTTTTTATGTCTTTCTTTTTTATTATTTTTAAATTTTTTTACAGCTGCTTTTTGTAACCCAATTTTGTGGAAAAGCATGTTTATCATACTTTCGTAAGCAGATTGATATAAGCACGAATAGTAAAAAATTTTAAAAATTCAATTTTTCAAAAGTTGGAGTCCGCACACCAATGCCAAACAGACCCATAATCATGCAACTGGTAACTCATAGCACATGCAACAAAAAATGCCAAGAATTCATTCTGAAAGGCCAAAGTACCATGACAGATCAATTGGTTAGCCAATGCTTTCCACCAATTTGATGAGTTGCCTTTCCCAAGTCCATGAAGTGGAAGCTTGTCAAAATGCATATCAAGAATCTTTTTTGCCTGTTAACCAGTGAATGACAACATATCAGCAACCATCCATGTAGGAAACAAGCAGGAAAAAAAAAAATGAACACCTGAACAAAATTCCAATAGATTCACATAAAATTTGGAGTTCTGAGAACTTTGAAGAGAGTTAACTATTTTCTCAATTTCTGATTATATGATTATAAGTTATCATGCCACTGAGACAGCAACTTTAATCTGATCTATGGCCATCCACCATCACAGAAAGCACAGTAAAGTAAACAGGGTAATATCAGTTTCAGTAAAATGAATTCTTTATTTTTCAGCAAAAAACGTCGCCTTAAAGTAAAGTTTAACAAAAAATTATTACAAATCAATTAGCAACTTTTTTTAAGTCACTTGAAAAAAAAAAAGACGAGCAAAAGTAAAAAGAAAAACTGCATGCACTTTTCATCAACTGTTTTACACTAGTGACAGATTAAAAGTTCATCAAAAAGCACTACCAATTCTCAACAAATAATAACTTACTCGAGACCCACGAAGAACATCAATGGGCATATTAAGGCCCCAGTTACCCCTACATGATTTAATACAAGCTAATAAAAGAAATGCTTCCTTAGATAGGTCACGCTCCCTTTTCGAGACCATGCAGTTATCACAATTTCCTGAAATTAAGGAATCAATCAAAAAAGAAACAACAGTTAAATTTAAAAATAGAAAATTGCAAGAAAAAGCATAGTGCAAATAGAAGGTTGATAAAAATAATAAATTTAAACAAAAAGCCAACCACATGTGTCTGCTGAAACTGTTTCCCCAAAATAATCAAGCAAGAACTTCCTTCTGCAAGTTGTCATTGTGCAATATTTCTTTGCAGTCATCAAGGATTCCATAACAGCTCTCCTCTGATTGTCCTGGTGAAACATGGTGTGAAATTACTCCACAAGGTAAGGAAAGGGGAAAATGGGGAAAAAGGAACCTGACAGTAGCTGCTTCTGCTTGTACAAAAGAGCAGGTACAGCGTATAATTTTAAATTTAGAGCAATATCAGTCATCAGCACCATTTTAATAGCCACAGAAGAAATAAACTAGTTTTGCAAGAGATAATGCAAGTTTACATACTGTCTTCAATTCTCCACAATAGAAATCGCCTTTTGCAAAGTCACTTCCTGTATAATACAGCCAACAGACAGAACCTATACCATCCCTTCCACATCGTCCACTTTCCTGATAATAAGACTCTAGACTCTTCGGACAACCATAATGTATCACTTGCCTTATGTTAGGTTTATCAATGCCCATGCCAAAAGCAATAGTTGCAACCATGACATGCAGTTCATCTCTTATAAATGATCTGCACAACAATAAATGAAGGATCAAATAAGCATATTAAAAAACAGTTCCTGAAAATACTATGATGCACTAGAATGCAACATTAGTGGAAGGAATAAGGAAGAGAAAGCATAACACTCATCAATCAATATGATGAGCTAGAATCACCGCTACAAAAGTAAGGTTTAAAGGTCAAAACCTGTGGGACTCCTCACGAGCTTTGTTGCTCATCTGGCCATGGTAAATTCCAGCCTTAATTCCTACCCGCTGAAGTGAATTGAACATCTGATGGAAATTTGCAATATGATAACGGTTGTACCAGAGTTGATCAAATGATTTTCACAAGGTAATAAACATGAAATTGATGCTAGGCACCAGGAGAATGAATGGGAAAAGAAGTCACCCTACAGATATAAATTCTTTGCACAATAAAGTGGTCCATATGCTACGTTGGCACAAAATCATATATCAGGCATCTATGGAATAAATTATGATCAAAAGCTTCTTTAACTTGCATATATATGCTAGGAAAATGAAGAAAATCATGGCTTCAAGTTCCAAAATAATGCCTTCTTCTTTTTCCTTCTTTTGAATCAACATGAAAACTCAGAACTATGTATCAATCATAATTAATAATGATGTGGAAAACCGTCTCTCTATCACTCAGCTTGCTCAAAGTTGGTTCCAGAAATGCATGTATCCTCATTTGCAATTTCTCCAGTATCTAATCAGATCCATATTCCTTACTAAAAAAGCTTGCCCAGAAAGACTGGTCTCCATGAGGAGTAGTCTCTGAAGTTTGCTGAATTTTTTTGGAACAAGTGAGAGAATAGTAACATTTTGATGAGCCTTATTCTCTCATTCTTCTCAATGGTTCTATGATAAAACCTCTGCTTATAGCGCATGCAGTAAAGAAAGAAGTCTCTGTAACTTCTGATATGCTACCTCTAAGTGCTTGCGCTTCTCTAGTATCCTCTATAAACTGTTTTGGTTTTATCATCAGCCTAAATTTCATGTGATTCTCTGATCTTTGCTCCAAAAATGTTAATTATATTCTACTTTAAACCCAAATCTTCAACAATGTTACAGAATTCTACTATTCTATAATTAGTTTCCGACCCAACACAAATCTTAATAAGTACTCAAGTTCATGTCCATGTACTTTGACCCTATCAAAGCTGTCTATTCCCATCTCTCACCCAAACTAACCGCATCTAGAAGCAGATTTTTCTTCATTTGTGGGGTGCCTATTATTAGATAACTTTATCATGGAAAATAGAACCCCATTGATCCCATACCAACCCAGAACCACAAAACTCCATTCTGTTTGCAATGATAAGAGAAAGGCAGCTAGTACGCTCCCTATTTTGGCTCGTAATAAACCTGCTGGCAAGATAAAATTGCTTCCCCTTACTGTTCATAGCCAATACAGAATGATCAAAACACATTTGAAAAACATTTTCCATGCTCAAGGGGGCTTTACTCTTCCATCTCTTTTTCCCATCTCATCTATTGAGAGTTCTAAATAATAAAATTTAACCATTCAATGTCTATCCTAGTGTTTCTAAATCTAATGTAAGCTCCCCACAATCACCCCATCTTGATGTCAAAGACTGATAAAGAAGTTGAATAACAAATTAATGACAGCCTCTCCCTTACAAATTCCTAACCTGGTTCCGAATAAAGGGTGCCATTAGGAAGGGACGTCCCCCAATTATGCCATCTTATTTGAAGTCACATTCTACAGAAAATGATTCATTAAAAATATTAAGAATAGCATCCCTCTACCAAGTGGTGAGAGACAGTAACCTTTCAAGCTTCAAAATGTTTATTGTTTCTTAGCAAAGAAGCATTCCTCAATATAGGAAAACAATTATATTTATTAAAGCAAAAAAGAGAAAAGAAGAGAAAAAAGGGGGAAAGGTACCTGTTCAACATATTTTACTGTTGTACAGTAAATAATAGTTGAGTCACCATTTCCAACAAATTTTGAAATCTCTTGCACAAGCTCATCCACAAATTGTGTGCCGCGGTTAAAATGTTTGACACCATAGAAGAGATTTTTGCGATCAAATGAGCCAATGGCAACATATGGATCATTCATTTTGAGGGAATTCATGACGTCAACTCTAACCCTGAGCATTGAAAACACTTAAGCCATTATTGATCAATATGTCTCATAATGATTTTCCTTTGCTGCTAAAGCATTATAACAATAAGGAGAAAGCTATGTGCATTGCTGTACCAATGCCATGAGACTTGCCACTTCAGCAGTACAAGGTGTGTACCTCATGGCATTGCTACAATCACCCAGCCAAGAAACACCAAGCCCTAAAACCAATATATATAATGGAGAAGCAAAGACAGTAAAAATAAAGCTGAAGTAATATGATAGAAAAAGTAAATTTCTGTTGTACGGAATTTGACAAAGATGGCATAGAGGATTCACTTGCAACAGAATTTTGCATAATCTTGTAATCATCCCATATGTGTGTGTGTGTGAGTATATCTTGCCAGTCAAAACACAGTGATAAAAAAAAAATAATAATAATAATAATAATCCTTCTTATTTCAAACTATCAAGTTAGGCTCCTAAATGTAACTAAGAAGAACAATAAATGATTATCTCATTTGACAAAAATGTAAAAGATAAGTACTTTGCAGTAGCAGTTGCAGTTAAGCCAACAAATGGAACACCCCAAAGAACATTGCGCAACTTATCTAACTGCTTGTACTCTACCCTGAAAAAAGAAATGAAGAGTTCCCAAAAACTATTAGCAACTAGTGATAAAAGTAAAGGATTGAATGCAACAAAAAGCAATAAATAGATAACATTATGAACCTAAGTCCCATTAAAATAAAAGGTAAATGTAAGATGGTCGGCAAACTAATGAAAGTTTTGAAGAATTATACAGGAAACAATATTTTGGAGTCCAACCAAAGATCACTGAAATAAAGCTCACATGTAATCTGAGTTTAAAATTAGAAATATTTTAAAGAAAAAGAGGCAATCCCAGAAGGAACTAAATAGTACAAGGAGCAGCATATGACCCATCCAGAAAACTATAATTGAAAAAATAAAAGATTAAAAAAAAAAATCCAGTCTCCAAGAAATTGAGAAATTTTCTCACCTAGGAATTCATTCACCCGTAACCTTCGAATTTCAAACAAAAGTCAAAAAGATATAAATTTCATTTTTATACTGGTGAAAAGATTTATTTGAGCTATGATAACTGAGTGGTTAGTGTAGTGAAGCTTTAAGTTACTTGGTTCTTAGCATTCCTCCATTTGATACAACAATTAAAGTAGATGACATGAGCAAAAGATTGTTAACTGCAGCACATTCAAACTCCTGTCCCTATGCAGTTCTTCCATGAAGTCAAGCATTCCTTTAACAAGACATGGGAATGGAATTAAAAAGGGGAAGCAACAGTACTGGTACGATCGTCCATGATTGGTTAGCTCAAAGTTGTATGCCCCACCTCAGGATGATTGGGTCTCAATTTGGAGATTGAGGTCACCTTCTAAGAAAAAATTCTTCCTATGTTTGGCTTTTTCCAAACAACCACTGATTTAAGGTGTAAAAGAAAAACAAAGGTCATTGTAACTCAGAAAAGTCTAAGTTGGTGTACAAAAGCAAAGAGAAGAGTTGTGCATCTTTTACACAAATTGCCATAAGACTAACACAATTTGATGCCAGTGTCCATGTGGAAACAAAGAAAAGTTATAAACTGCTATTTAAGGATGTGGTTGAATTGAACACCATTCCCTATGGCAAGGTAAATTGAGGCATTGGGGTCTACTCTTTCTAGAACAATCTGGAAGATTCATAAAAAGGAGGTTAATAAAGGATTTTCAACCAATGTAGCCACTATGTAAAAATTGCATTTATAGACAAAGAGCCACCTACTCTCCAAACGTATATTAAGATGATGTTCCCTATATATGACTAATTGAAGATTGATAAAGGAAAGCTTGTTTGGTAACCAGGTAATGCAGGTACTGAATGCTTAGTGCACAATGTATAAGTAGAGTTTTAGATGGCTATTTAGTTTCTCCAACCTCAAGGGAGAAACTACCAACATAGTGGCCAAGCTCAATGCTGTTAAAAGAGGTCTGAGGTTTGCATAGAAACTAGGAAATGGAAAAGTCCAAGATCTCAGCAAAGTATTCATTCCTCAATAATTAAATGATTGTAGCAGGTCTAAAATGCATATGAGCATGATTAATTAATAGTATTTAACAGCTTCTTGCTGTGAATTGGCAGATTAAGTTAGATTCTGTTTTGCACAAAGGGAACACGTGAGCAGAACACATTGCCACTATGAGCTAGAATTTTTAAGTAGATATTACAGGATCCACATAATTTTGGGTGACTTACAGCCACTAGAATATAGTTCTATTTTTGTCTATCCACTGCCCAGTTTTCCATTCGTATATCATACATAATGATCCGGCACAAATGTAAACAATCAATCTCCACCCATTCCTTTGAAGGTTAGACACCTCAACAATGAGAAAATGTGATTACAAGTTTCAAAAAAAAAGATTCCCACCTGAAATCATGGCCCCATTCTGATATGCAATGTGCTTCATCAACAGCAAGCAAACAAATTCCCACCTTTAGCAAATTTGACCAGAAGCTACAAAAAGTAAATGAGAAAGCATTTCATCTCAATCTCAAGATGGATAGAGAAGGGAAAACAAGCGTTCTGCAATCCATGTCCATTCAAAAGAAGTGCGAGAACACCAATACTTTTCCACACATAAGAACCACACTATACGTTATCACTTGTATATATTGAACTTTCTGCATGATGGTAATGATAAAAGACCTTAATTTAGTTTTTGTACTTTCAAGAGAAAATATATGAATAAATTATCAAAGGAAATTCAAGGAAAATGCTTCAAAAATACCCAAACCAAAATATATTTAATTCCCTAAACCTATATGATGCACTAAAAAAATTGATGTTTATTCCGAAAAAATGAAGGATAAAAATAGTATGAACTCGTATTTCAAAAATAAGTAAAATCCATTAATTTATACTACAGCAATAAATGCATACAATAAAACATCATGCTTGAATGTATGCTTCTCCATGGCATATTTCAATAGGTCATTATAGCTAGACATAGAACAATACCTGACAGGAAGGGAGCATGCCTTTTCAGGAGTAACAAATAATAAATGAAAATGGCCACTTTGAGCTAAATTATGGACAGAGTGATCAGTCTGGCCGGTACCAAGATATTCAGCTCTAATCCCCCTTTGTTTCAAAGCCATCACCTAGCAATAATCCCATGTAGCAATTAATCCCAACTCAAAACTTGCATCACAGAATGAGTTGGAGCACACTAAACCAAATAATTTTTTTTAAAAACCAAATAATTTTTTAAAAAATAAAAAGGCAATTACCTGGTCTTGCATTAAAGATATAAGAGGGCTTATGACTACTGCAGTCTTTTCAACAATCAAAGGAGGAATCTGGTAGCTTCAAAACAAAACAAAACAATAACAAGAAACAAATAAAGAAATGAATACATTTAAAAAAAATGACAAGGACAAAGTGGGTTTCTTTTTTCTTGTTTTACCACAAAGATTTTCCACTGCCAGTAGCCATGACTACCAAACAGTCCTTTCTGTCTAAAATTTTCTCGATCACTTCCTTCTGGTACGGCCTGAACCCAGAATACCCAAAGTATTTCTGCAACAAAACAAGTTAAAGTTTCAATTTTTCAATTAAAAAAGAGTAAAAGAAGATTAAAGCTTTTGATCAATGTACTAAAAATCTTGATAATCTTAATGAATAGAGATAGGATTTTTGTTTCAGACCTTGAGAGTGGACTCCATTTCTTTTCCGCTTGTGACTGCTCTGATCTCTGTAGTAATAATCGAAACTATAAAAAAATAAAAACCTGAAAGCCCCCCGTTCCTCCTCTACTCTCATTTTCCCGCTCTTTCCTTAGTATTGGATCAAAGCATATGGATCCGTTACCTAAAGCCCAAATATACAGGCCTATAGGACTACTAAGGAGTGGGGCTGTAAACGAATATACCAGCGGCTACTCTTGTTAGAGCTTATTTGTTAAGTTAAACGAGCCAAAGTTGAGCTTCATTTTAAGGTTCATAAGCTAAACAAGTTGAGTCTGAAATTCCTTAAGCTTGGCTTATATAAGCTCACAAACTGACTCATTAATAGGCTCGTGAACCAACTTATAAACAAGTTCGTAAATAGACTCGTTAAATAAGCTCATAAATAATCTTGTAAACAAACTCATTTACTAGTTTGTTAATTTAGATATTAATATTAGGTGGTGGTATTAAATACAATTTAATCTAAATATTAGTATTAAATAAATATAATTTAATTTATTAAATAAATATTATATAATACTAATTTAGTATTAAGCAAATATAATTCTATTTAAATTAGTATTAAGTAATATAAATACTACATATGACAAAATTATATATTCATAATAGGACTATATAAATTTTTTATGTAAATTAATATTAATATTAAGTATAATTTTAATTAATAAGTAAATATTATACAATATTAATTTAATATTAAGCACATAAAAATTAATTGAGTGAAATAAAAAAAAAACTATCAGTGTCAATATTGAGTAAATGTAATTTAAATTAATTAATTAATATTATTTAAAGCTAATTTAATGTTGAGTAATATAGTACTAATTTTTGTTTAATATAGTACTTAATATCTAACTACAAAGTTTCAAAAAATTATTATTAAAATAAATATAATTTAAATTATAAATTACAATTTAATATATTAAGACTATAAAGTAATATAATGTACAATTACAAAACTATGCAGTTTAACCTCAAATCATAGTGTAAAACTATACAGTTTTAAGTTATTGTAAATTAAAAGTAAATATAATTTCAATTATAATTTGTAAAATAATTTGTGAATAAACTCATTCAATATTTATGTAATGCCCTCACTACTACTAATAGTATTAAGATATATAATTAAAGACTTAATGA
This sequence comes from Macaranga tanarius, assembly GCA_949673435.1. NCBI lineage: Eukaryota > Viridiplantae > Streptophyta > Magnoliopsida > Malpighiales > Euphorbiaceae > Macaranga > Macaranga tanarius. The sequence goes on from CATIWO010189732.1 coordinate 16,915, forward strand.
TAATCAAGAATCTCTCATCATAAAAAATACAAGAATTGAATGCTAAACTCTAAAACTATTTAAAAGTACATACATATCCTTATACAACTCATTGCTGACATAATAGAATTAACAATTTAAAATCTCAATCCTTCCATATTTCTAAAAAGAAAATCTTCATCTTATCCATCCTCTTTTACTGTCGTGGTCTGCGGCACTGTCATCTCTTGCTGCAGACTAAGCAGTGATCAATCACATATACTGAAAATTTTAAAACAAAATGAGTGTGAGTAATTTTAAAAAAGAAATTATCCAGTGAGAGGATAAAATATTATTTGAAACATTATCATAAGAAATCTTTTTAAGAAAAACCAATTTCCAGTAATTTCAACAATAAGAATCAATGAACTTCAAAACGTTTATTCACATTCAAATATATCTCAGTTTCAAAACAACCACATCTATTACCCATTTGAATATTTCATAAAATCCCCCTTTCTATACATATCTATTTTAGGAAATAATAGGGATTCAATAACCATCAGTATTAAATAGGTACACTATAACAACATCTATATAGCATCACTAACT
>CATIWO010189735.1:0-15541 GCA_949673435.1 Macaranga tanarius
TTTTTTTTACAAATATTACTCATTCAGTTACAAACTATAGGCCACTTTATTTACTAATTTATTGATAAAATTCTATTTAATGTGCTTTTTGTTTGAATTATCTAATTTTTTACAATATTATGAATTGTTTAATATCAATAAAAAAATATATTACTATATTTTAATTATATTAACTATATTTTTTAATATATAAGAAATCTATACTAAATTTATAATTTTGAGAGAGAAAAGAATCTAAGTATTATTTCAAGATATGTTTGTTAACAATAATTTTTGAAAGAGAATTTTATTTTGTTTTTTTTATAAAGTAGATTACTTTGTTAATAACCATCTAATGTGTAAAAAATAATATTATTAAATGATGATGAAAGTAAAGTAAAATTAAAGTAAATAAAAAAATAAAATTATGGTGAGATTCACCATTTTCTATAATAAACTAAATATAAATATTTCTTCAAAAAAACTAAATATAAATATTATTTAAATATAAGTTTGTTTTAAAATAATTTTAAAAGTTAGATTTATAATTTTGAAATGTAAAAATATCCAAATACTATTTCAAAAAATGTTTGTTAAAAACAAATTTCAGATAAATTTGACATTGATTTGCACAATGCAAATTCAAAATAATAATAATAATAATAATAAAATAAATAAATTAAAATGGTAAGATTGCTAGAATCAAGGCTATATATATCATACAAGTGAGATTTCAAAATTCAAAAAATGTTGCAATGAAAAGTGTTACTGGATTAGTTGAAAAAAAGTATCATTATTGGGGTAGATATGTATCATGCTATTTTATTTGGATCTGACATCACAATCACTATATCAAAAAGTAAATTAGAAAAAGCACACATTAAAACAAAAGTCAGTAAAAAATGATAAATTTTTCTCATGACAACAACGATAGTATAGGCCCTCTACAAAAGTCAAAAGAAAGGATCAATTTTTTGCCAACATATTCAATGACCTTATCAAAAGGTGTTTGACAAATTTTCTTGCTCTGAAGACTAATACTGAAAGTGTTTCACGGCATATACACCTTTACCAAATCTCAAGTGGGAGTGGTTTATGATCCCAATGTTAAAATGATGTAACATTACAACAATGTAGCCTCAAATAAGAACTGAGGAACTGACTCAAGATGATAGTGATTGAACTTTTCAATTAATTAAATGATCCTACTGATGTAATTGTACCTAAGATCATCTACCATACAAAGATTTTCCATACGATCCTACAGGCTACAGATGTAGATGTACAATTCTACAAAAATCAGCATAATTCCCACATCTCGCACAAGCAATGTTCCACAACTCTCAGCGTTCTATAGTTCGTAGAGCTCACAATTTTTTAAAACCAAAAAAGCCACTTGCGACGTGGCTGACTAGAAGTCCTGGTGGATTTTGGAGTTACAGTAATTCTATCTGCATTTGTAGAAACCCATCTGCTGAAGTCAGGAGAGGAAACAAGTTCATTGACAGCTTTTTGTGTGGAGTCTATGGTGAACATTTCCCATGCCTCTTTTGAGAATTTTCTCCTTTCTGGAGTGGCATGGAAGGTTGAAGGGTAAACATCTGAATCTGAAAGCTGATGACGTGGTGTCCTGCTAGGTCCTGAATGGATGACAAACAGTTGATGTAAAAAAACATATCCATCAAAAACAAATAGCAATCCTAACTTACCATATGTCACCAAAAAAAAAAAAAAAAAAAAAGAAAAAACGTCAGGCAACCTTGCATAGGAGAATTGCAAGAAGCTAGGTTGAATCGCTTGGGCTGATGTCGGTCCTCAGGTGTCTTCAACGTGTATTCATCATGAGAATTTCCAAATGGTGATAAATCAGGAAGAACATACGATCCCATCTGAATGTTTTTGATAAATTTGAACAGCTTCCTGCAGGTTTATTCCCAAATGCTATGGATTAGCAGTCTATAGGCAATGAATTTTGATCCGAGGAAATGTAAATGAAGACAGAGAAGAAGATAGCAGAAAAATAATAAATTTAAACCAAAATTTCCCATGACTAAAATATTTGGTCAATTGGTGTGTTTCTGGCATATTGAAATTAGGTTCACAGTCGCCAGGAAGAGAGGTTTTAATGCCATTACAGGAGGGGAAGAAAGGACTCACAAGTTCTGTAGTTATTAATTCTTGGATTGGGTTAATCAACATAGACAAATGGAAGCAGATTTATCACCAGTAGAAAATTAAGAAACAGTAAAGACTTACTTGCACAGTCGACGCAAAAATCTTAATCTGAAAATTCTCCTTAAAATGTTTGAAACCACTATTCCAGATATTAATGCTTCAATAGCCAACAGTGGATCCAAGGAACTCTAGAAGCAGCATATACACAATCAATGTAAAAAACATAAAACTATTATCTCATAAAACTAACTATGAACAAAGAATAATCTCTAAAATTTTGAAAGCAGTAAAGGAAGAATAAAACTACCTGAAGAATCATAATGACAGCCAAAATCCGGATGGACCAAGCAACAAAATAAGCAGTACTTATATCAACTAATCCTTCTTCCGTGAGGACAAGTTTACGGACAGCCCAGAAACCCATCCATGCTCCGGCCAGAACAACAAAAGCCAGCAGAAAAATGCCCAACTGCAGTTAAAAAAAAATAGCTGAATCATATAAGAAAATGAAAACACCAACAGAAATTTACGCTCTTAAAAAGTCTATAAAAGCATCAAAATAACAGTGAGATGATCATATGTTGAAAGGAAAAACAGTTGGATGACTGTTCTAATATTAAAATCACGCAGGTGCACAAATAATTTGCCCTGGAATTCATGAAAGGTCATCAATCTAGTTCTTTTTAAGTATATCTATGAAAGAGACTTTCAGAAAAAGGAAAAAATAAAAAACACTTGATCCAGTCTAGGCATTCATCTAAAACCAGGATAAAATGCTTGCTCAAAATATTTTCCTGTAGAAAGGTCTACGTCATCATGAATTTTATCCATCAAAAAACAGCTCACTTTTCACTGATTGTCTCCTGGTTAACTACATGTTGGCACACAAAGCTAAAAGTTTTTCCTCTAGCATGTATGACAGCCAACAAGCTATACAACTGAAGAGTGAACCTTTTATTCTTTTCAGAGCAGATTTATTTAATGAAATCTATAACTTACATACAGGATAATACATGTCTTCACTGATTCCAATCTCCACAAGTACAGAACGTAGTAATCCTGGCACATACTGAAGAAGAAAGGACCCCAGGCCGACCTGAACAAAATAATTATAAGATGAGCATTATTTGACTTTCTGTGGGTGAATCAAATCAATAGGTAGACATGAGATGAGAAGAACGGTACTGACAAGAGATGAGTATATAAATATAGCAAGTGAGTTCTTTCGACCAGTTGGCAGAAGCTTCATCCCCTGTCAAGAATCCACATTCTGTTTTAATTGCCTAAAATTAATGATGATAAGACTGTGGTACCAGAAATGAGAACAAACTCAAAACAGATGAGGAATCAAAGAGGATTAAAATATCAAGCTTTCAAGTCAAATTGGTGCCAGTAACTGAGAGAAACCATTTAAACCAAGAACAATAATAGAATACCAAACCAACTGTAGTCGAAGCATTTACACAACCAACATGAGTTTTAGTGAAAACGCTGACAACAATAAAAGTTAGGAAAACTACATCACCTGAAAAAGGACCACCAGTGTTACAAGGATGATTCCTATTGCCATGGCGCTGCTGTAGTAAAAAGCTAATGACTTGCTCAATGCGGATGCCACGCTCAACATAAAAATGCCCAAGATTAAGAAAATCACACGATATAAGTAGAATTCTACAAAAGAACAAAGAAAATGAACAAGTTATTAACGTTGAGATGGACCAAATAGAAATATAATTCACACATTATTCTGATGTCTGAAGAAAATAAGGAGGAAAACAAAATTACCTTCTTCAGTTGACAGCTCAAGGTTGTCCAATGGTGCACCAGCCATCCTTATATCTAATATCTTGTGGTCAAAAGGTGACATGACTCGAACCCATGCACCTTTATCAACCTTCTCCCACTTGCCTTGAGGGCACATACCAATCCCAAGGGAAGCATTCCTGTAAAGAAACATAATCCTCTAAATAACAAGCAAAAGCTCTGCAATCATAAATCCATCCATCATTTTTTGTAGATTTTTCCACTTATAGTTGCATTAACAAAAAATCACAAGTTCTTAAACCAGAATAAAGAGTCAAAGCACGTAACTAAACAGGAAATTTTGGCTGAAACAGTAGCAGAACAACTCACCTATGGAGGCAAACCTCAACATTGGGCCGGCGAAGGCTCGAACTTGAATATGAAATATTCAACTTTAACGTATGGGAAAACTTTTTCAAGTTTTTGAGCCTAGACAATCCATGAATATGAACTCTTTCACAAAGCACCGACGTGCCGGGCTTAGTACCTGGTGACTTGACAACTTGCAAGCTAGGAGACAGCTGCAATTTACTACTCTCACCAACAACTGCAAAACCAAAACCACGAATGAAAGTCACTTAATCCCTAAGAAAATCATTTCACCCCTCTTCAAACACAAGTCATTAAACAATTAGTAACCATTTCTAACAAATTACACACAGACACACACACAAAACGAAAGAACTAATAAAAGTTGGAACTTTAACGAAACCCACTCACAAAATCAGCATTTTTTCTTTATTTTTGTTAGGCAGGCATAATAAACCTATACAAGAAACAAAACCCACATCTTAATTTTCCCAAAAATTGTTCTAAACTGCGAATTGGAGAATTAAAAACCCTAGAAACAAAAATTCATGGGGAATTTGGAAGCATGGAAAATAAAGAAAACAAGTGAAAAAAAAATGAAAAAGAAAGAAGAGATAGAGAGTTACCTAAAGAGCTTTCATGTGCAGAGACAATTGAGCAAAAGACAGAGAAGGTTAGGAAGAGAATCAGCATAATGAAAACGGAGCCCCGAGTGGTTCTTGCAGCTGTAGCCATTGCATTTTTCTGGGGTTTGGTGATTAGAGAGAAAAGGCGCGAGAAAATAGATAATAAGAAGAAGGGTATTTTCGTTATTTCAATATAAAGACAGAGTAGAAGAAACCGTTCTTCTGGTTCTGGGCTTACATTTTCTTGGTGGGCGTCCTTAAAATTCAACGTAGAAAATCATTTTTGCATAAATGATTACATGTTTTGTAATTTTAATTGAAAGTTAATGATATAGTTGCTACATTTTATTACAATTTTTTATGTAGATAAAATAGAGAAAGAAGGCCGATGATGGTACCTTGAGGTCCTAGATCGAAACCTCGCGGCACCTAATTTTTTAAAACTTGGATAGATTATGTAGTAGAAGTGTAGGCTGCGGGGTTTGAGGGCGCTTAAATGTTTGGTGACCATAGTTAGGGTTGAGCACGGATTTCGAAAATTTGAACTGTTCTGAAAAATCGAAACGAAAATTTTCGTTGACCGTTTGACTTTCTCTTAACCGAATTATTCTGAAAATTTTTATTGGGACGGGTTCAGAGATTTTAAATTCTTCGAACCGAGATCCGTCCCGAACCGCTCTGAATTATACCGAACCGAAGAACCGAAACTGGATAATTTAATATATACATATATATATAGTTTCAATTTTTATATTCATTTTATTAATATTAAACCTACTAAATTAACATTTAATCTAAAATAATAAATATGAATTTAATTATTTGAAATAAAAAATTTCAGTTATTAATTAAATTAATTTTGAAATCACAATAAAATAAATATTAAATTAGTAAATAGCATTTCAAAATATTATAATATAATTTATGTTGAAAAATTTAAATTTATCTTCAATAATAAAATTATAATGTAATATACTTTTTAATAGTTATGGGCGCGGTTGTTATTATTATTCTATGATATATATTATTTATATAAATGTTTTCATAAAAATATTTAATAATTGTATGGTATATTAGAGTGTATTGTATATATGTTAATAAAATTTTTATAATAAAAAAATAATGATAAATAAAACTATTAAAAATTATTTAATTTTATAATAAAATTATAAAATGGTTTGTAGTTTAATAATTTGATTTGAATTATATTTTTATTTTTTTAAAATTTCGGAGAAAAACCGATATCCGAACCGAATTTTCTAATGTGGAGAAGAACCGATATCCGAACCGAATTGAATCGAAATTTTTAATCTCCGAACTGTCCCGAACCGAAAATTTAGAGCAATTCTGGAGCCTTAATTTTTAAATCTCCGATAGTATGGAGCAATTCCGGAAAATTACATTCTCCAAACTAAACCGAACCGTGCTCACCCGCACATGCAAAAACTACAATTGGACATTTCAAAAAAGTATTTTGGAATCTTTCAAATTTTTTTCCTTTTTTTTTTGGAAAAAAATATATATTAAAAATAATCTAATTAGACAGCATGTCAATAAAATTATATCTCTTTTTAAGTGATTTTAAAAATACATTTTTCTATATTAGTCCGACGCATTAAAAAAAAAAAGTTGTAAGAAATATTTTTAGAAGAAATAAACTCTCATTGATAAGAAAAAGCAGCCCTTAGTACCTTTTAAATCTTACAAAAAAATTTCAACTGATAGTTATAATGATTATAATGAAGATAAGAATGAAAATAATTCTGTATTAGTATGATGCATCTAAAAAATAATTGTTGAAATATTTTTTTTCGAAGAATTGAGGTCTAATTGTTAAGAAAAGACTAAAGGGAATACCCTTACCAAATGGACCAACCCTGATGAACTTATAGCTATGATAAGAAATAAGAATGATGGAGATAAGAGCCAAAAATGGAAGGAAGAGATGTCACTTTCAAATGCTTGCTTGATTAAGGCGGTGAGCACCAAAGCCACAAGCTTTCTACATAAATCCAAAGGGTCACATGGAGGTTAATCGTCTGTTTAGTCATTAAACTATAGTTATTTTTTCAAAATTGTTACAAAACTTCAATTTATGATTTTTTGGTTACCAAAGTTTTATTTTAGTTTCATGGTTATTTTAAAATTTTTGAACCTTCAATTTTTTGAATAACAGTTTTAGTCCAAATTTGAAGATATTTCACAAATAAGTCCATATCTTCTATACATTTATAGAAAATAAGAAAATATTTGAAATTTATCTCTTTTTTTTATATATAACATCTAATCTTTCATTCACCAGTATGTCTACTTCAATGGCTAAAACTTGTCTCTTATATATTGAATCATCAAGTATTTCTTTAGTATGGAATTGCTCAAGGAGTTGGTTCACTTCATTTTGCACATTGTTGAATGAAGTCAATCCTGATGAATTATTAGAGGTTGAACTTTATGTTCTATTTTTCATTAAACTTTTGTGCTTAAATATAAGTAAAAGAATCACTTTTTAAAATAAATTTCAAATATTTTCTTATTTTCTATAAATGTAATAAAAAAAATATAGACTTATTTGTAAATTATTTTCAAATTAGGACTAAAATAGTTATTTAGCACAATTTAAGAGTCAAAAAATTTTAAAAAGAACCACATGTGAAACTAAAATAAAACTTTAGTAACCAAAAAGTCATAAATTAAAGTTTTGTGATAAATTTAAAATTACACATAAAATTTAGTAACTATTAAAACAATTCACCGACTACATGGTCAGTAGCAACAACAAAATACATACCAAGTAGTCACTCACTCCTTACCGCTAGAAGTTGTGAACTTTTAGCATCCTACCAATTACTTAACCCTTATCATATTTCCTTCCTAATCATGCACCCTTTCTCGTATTCTTCTTCTTCTTCTTTATAGGTGTACACACAAAAGCTTAATGGCACTTCTTTTTTTCAACTTCAATCATTCACTCTTTTCTAAATTTTGATAGCTAAAACATTGTAATTTCTTTCCCACAGAGAAATGGTAACTACTCTCTTAACGAGCTCTAATACTAATTATTACACCATTTTGCGAATTCTTTCTTTTAACATTTATCAACTTGTAACAGGTTTTAGTAGCCAGTCAAGGTGATAAAGATGCTGCACATCATGACACTGCAGTAGATTTTCGTGGAAATCTAGCGGACAAGTCGAAAACTGGAGGATGGCTTGCTGCAGGACTAATATTAGGTGCTTTATTGTAGTTGACAAGAATTTAAGTATGCTGGTTTAAGTTGTAATGAAGCTCTGCTAACTTCAGTAGAGAATTTGCATTTTTCTTTGCAGGGACCGAGCTCTCGGAGAGGATATGTGTGATGGGCATATCAATGAATCTAGTGACGTACTTAGTTGGAGATCTGTATATTTCATCTGCAAAATCTGCGACCATTGTCACCAACTTCATGGGTACTCTCAATCTTCTTGGTCTTCTTGGTGGTTTCTTGGCAGATGCTAAACTTGGTCGGTATTTGACAGTTGCAATCTTTGCATCTGTAACTGCTGTGGTAACCTCTCAAATTTCAGAATACTGTTGAACTACATAATTTCTATATATTGTTGAATAAACAACACCCTTAAGCCTATTAAAGATAAGTACTGATTATTTTCCATCTTCATCAGGGGGTAACTATGCTAACACTGGCTACAACCATCTCTAGCATGAGACCTCCACCATGTGATGACTACAGGAGGCAACATCATCAGTGTATTGAAGCCAATGGTCAGCAATTGGCGTTACTATATGCTGCACTCTATACTATAGCACTTGGCGGTGGTGGGATCAAATCGAATGTATCAGGTTTCGGATCCGATCAATTTGATGCGACAGATCCAAAAGAAGAGAGAGCCATGATTTTCTTCTTCAACAGATTCTATTTCTGCATTAGTATTGGGTCATTGTTTGCAGTAATAGTGCTGGTATACATACAAGACAATGTTGGCAGAGGGTGGGGATATGGGATTTCAGCAGGGACCATGGTTGTTGCAGTAGCTGTCCTGCTCTGTGGAACACCGTTGTACCGTTTCAAGAAGCCTCAAGGCAGCCCTTTAACAGTGATATGGAGAGTACTGTTCTTGGCTTGGAAGAAGAGGAGTAAACCCTATCCTTCTCATCCCAGCTTTTTGAATGATTATCAAAATTCCAGGGTGGCACACACAGAGAGGTTCAGGTAAGCCTGTCCTTCCAAAGCAATTATTTCACAAAAAATTGAGTTTTGTCACATTCTCAGCCCCAGAAGGCATTTTCCTAACATTCTCAGGCCTAACGGACCTCAATGCTAAAAGTTGTTCTTTAGTCAGATATGCTTTGCGCTGCAAAACAATCATTGTTATCGCTGTTAGATGCTAAATAGAAGCAGCGAACTAATAAAATTTGATCATTATTTTCCGCTGAAATTAATAGATTTTCTTTCCATATGCATGTGATTTGTTAGATGTATCGACAAGGCTGCAATTGTGGACGAACACGACTCTGCCACTGGAAACAATAACCCTTGGATAGCATCTACAGTGATGGAAGTTGAAGAAGTGAAGATGGTACTCAAGCTGATACCTATTTGGTCTACATGCATCCTCTTTTGGACAGTCTACTCTCAAATGAATACTTTCACCATTGAGCAAGCAACCTTCATGGATCGAGAAGTTGGCTCTTTTGTTGTTCCTGCAGGTTCAATGTCTACATTTCTCTTCCTCAGCATTCTCCTCTTTACATCCCTCAATGAGAGGCTTTTCATCCCATTGGCCAGAAAGCTCACTCTCAGTGCCCAAGGACTCACAAGCCTTCAAAGGATTGGTACTGGACTTATCTTTTCAATAGTTGCCATGGTTGCTGCTGCTATTATCGAGAAAGAAAGAAGGGAAATCGCTGTTCGACATGATACCCAAATTAGTGCTTTCTGGCTAGTCCCGCAGTTCTTCCTGGTGGGAGCAGGGGAAGCTTTTGCTTATGTTGGGCAACTTGAATTTTTCATCAGAGAGGCACCAGAGAGGATGAAATCAATGAGCACAGGGCTTTTCCTTAGCACGCTATCCATGGGTTTCTTTGTTAGTAGCTTACTGGTGACTATAGTTGACAAAGTGACTAACAAGAACTGGCTTAGGAGCAACCTGAACGAGGGAAACTTAAATAACTTCTATTGGTTGCTCGCAGTGCTAGGAGTGCTAAATTTTTTCGCTTTTCTTGCATTTGCAATGAGGCATCAGTACAAAGTTCAGCAGTATACAAAACCTGCTGACTCTGGTGAAGAGGAGCTAAAAGCTCCCAATGATTTGGTGGTTGCAGAAATGGAAAAGGAGGGACTCCAAGTATAATGCCCTCAAGTGCCCATGTTGTTGTTATGTCAGTTTGATACTATCGTATTTCCTTTTGAAAAAAAAAATAAAAAAAAAAATCTAAAATTGTGTTTTCTACTTGTCAATTGCCAGCTAGCATTTGATCATTCAATTTTTGACTGTAGTGAAACTTAAGATACAGTGTTGTGAAGTGTGAACACAACTAAGCAATTTTAAGAAACAATTTTCAGGCTTGTATCTCCACCATCGGTTCTTTATGAAAACAGTATTCTGAGACCTTCTGTATCTAGTATTAATTATTTATCATACCGAACAGCTCATAAAGCTTCAAGATGTGAATGATAATGGCACTCGACAACTTCTAAGAAAAATTTAATACACAAGATAAAAAATTTGGATAAACATCTGAATCCATTATGTGAATTACAGAAATTTCTGATAATTCAGTTTGCTGTATTAGCCACACGTCCAAGAAACATACTGCTTGCGAGCGGATCCTTAAGCAGCAGATGCACAATCTTTAAGAATCAGAGAGCTGACCTCTAAGGAACTACATAAACTAACCATATAATCTAGGAAGAACTGCTTGCCTGCGCAGGCAAGTGGCTTATGACCAAAGGAGGACGAAGAGCGCGATGGTTTGCCTCATTTTGTTTGCGAGCCTTGTACATTTCTTCAGTTTCAATTGCAACTAACCTCTTGACCTGAAGAGAAACATAAAAGATTTCATGTCCATGTTAATGACAAACCACACAAGGTACATACAAATAAAGGATTTGTACTCAGCTTATAGCAATACCTGCTGGAGCATTCCCCTAACAGTTGGAGTATTCCATCGCATGACAGTGCGGTTGCATTTGCGAAGACGCAATGCTTCTAAAGTGCGCCTGTGAAGTCTCCTAGTTCCAGGCATCCCCCTTACCAAAGTTATGTATAAGTTAGGACTCCATGCAATTGGGACTTGGGCTTTGAAAGCCTTGAATGCACTCATGTCTTTCACTTTAGCGCCTGCACTATGTACCAATACATCTTGGCCATGTCAATTTTATGCATAAAATGAAGTTGCCGTCAACAGTAAACTTGGAAGAGCTACAAATGAAAAATTGAAAAAAAAAAGTGAAATTTGAAAGTAAAAATGTTCGCTGTTGGCTAATAATTAACAGCCATGACCCTAGAAATCTTTGACGGCACCAGAAGTAGACAATCTAACACTGAGGACATTCAAATAAAATAGCAACTAGCCATTAGCCTGAACATATGACTGCCATCTGCTCCTGGAGGTTTGGGGGAAGTTGCAGTTACTGTCTACTACACTACTACTAATCAAACTTTAGGTTTATGCATTGTCAATTCCACAAATCTTTTGTGGCGATTCGCTGAAAAGCACAAGTGTATTTGGAGTGAATCATGTGCAAGGATTCAATTAAATTAGATTGAATACTTGCAAAATCATATCCTTCGCTGTGTGATTTCATTTCATTCAAAACAACTTTTTCTATTCAATTGAAAGAGAGGAAAAAAAAATATCATATCCCAGCAACCATGAGCTTTCCAAACATAAGAATCATAAAAATACATATATATATATATATATATATATAATTCAAATCCTGCACTTTCGAATTCCTTCCGAACAATATAATAAGTTTCAAAAGGCTACAGAGTTAATAAAAAAAAAAAAAAAAAAAACATACAATTACAAAGAAATCAACAATAATTTCTCCATTGAAGGAGGTGCGGCGCTGGTAAATGGGTAACTAAATAACTCAATTGATTTTTTTTTTTTTTTTTAAGTAAAATCAGTTGAAATCGCTAATATCTGCTACTCTATATTCGATCGAAATTACAATAGAAAGAGAAACGCAGCTCACCTGAGCTCCTTCACCGCTTGAAAATGGCTGGCTGGCTGCGCCTGCGAGCTCCTTCAAACAAACACGGACGATTGTTGACAGATTTGAGGTTGTCTTCAAGAACAAGGCCTATTTTTACTAAGCCCAAGTCAGTTCTAAAATCTTTTAAGAAAAGGCCCGTACAATTTCGGCCCGTTATATTATTTTGCTGCAAATGTGCGACCTCTAATTTATCTCTCCATTGCTAAAAGAGCTGAGCTGCTGCCGCTACATAACCATGAACAGAGCTGTAATCTCCATTGCTAAAAGAGCTGCTGCAACCACACTTCATAACTCTCATTCTCCTCCTCCTCCTCCCAATAGTAAACTGTTTGTTGCAGGTTCTTTTTTGCTTTCTTTTATCGCATCCCATGTATGTGCTGTGTTATATGTATTTGAACATGTAAGAAATTTGCGTATGTTTCAGGTTTGTCATGGTCTGTTGATGAGAAGTCCTTGCAAGATGCTTTTTCTTCCTTTGGAGAGGTCAGTGAAGGTACTAATCTGATACAAAATCAACATTATTTCTCTACAGATAGCTGTTTAGCTCTTTTTTTAGTTTTTCATTCACCTGTTCGACGAATTGCCTAAATGAAAGAAGTTTTTAGTTTTTTTAAGTTGTGGGTATGTTGGTGTTACAGTGAGGATAGTGTATGACAAGGACAGCGGTAGGTCGAGAGGTTTTGGGTTTGTCAGTTTCTTGAAAGAAGATGAGGCTGTGTGTGCAAAAGATGCTATGGATGGGAAGGTGATGTTACATAGATTCTTGATTCCTTTCAACTTTGTCAATGTTCATATAGTTGAATCACTGGGAGGTAATCTTGATTTGCAGGCATTGTTAGGTCGACCTTTGAGAATAAGCTTTGCTCTTGAAAGGGTTCGTGGTGGACCTGTTGTTGTCCCTCGCTTGTCAAATGCAAGAGATGACTCTAATCGCAATGCTTGAAGTTGAACTCCCTGGATGCATGTCTCATGGTACAGATATTCAAGAAAAAGCATTTCTCATGTTCCAAACTGTTTTTTGTAAAAGGGAAGAAATTATTAATACAAAAATTTTCTTCTCAAGAATATCAATGCAATTACCAATTAAATTGTATCTATTTTACTGCTCCTGCTATACAATTGTGACAATTGTTAATCTTTTATGTGATGCTCATGACTTCTTGTACTGTGATGTTGTTCGCTCTTGATTATTTTTTTGCTTCTTGTCTCCCTGTTGTTGCTGATTGCATAGCTCCATTTAGTAGAAGTCTTGATTCTGATTGGTTTTGTAATTGGGATGGATGGATGGAGGAAACCATTAGTTCAATTTATGTAGCTGCCAATCTTGTAGTTGGCCTAACTTGTTGAGCTAAATAACATAATAATAAATAATAAACAAATATTATTCTAAAAACCGTATTTTAAGAAAAAATTATAAAGAAATAACATGTAAATGTGATTGTGATAAGATGTCTTTTTTTGTTGGAAAAGGATATATAATTAACTTAAGTTTAAAGAAATGGAATATACTTCTTTTTTTTTTTTAATATATTCGTTGATTGTTATACTTTAAAAATATATTTTTAATTTTAATTGATGCATTTTATTTTTGGATTAAACTTATTATTTTTTGGGATCTTTACCTGCCTACCCCTAAAACATAACATAATAACAAAATTACCTCAACTTTTTCAATATTACGCGTGTGCCCCTGGCCACATAAATAATTACTCCCGTGCCCCAGCCTTCAAACACGCGATCTTCACCTTCAGCTGCGCCTTCTGTTACGCGATATTCTCCTTCAGCTGTGCCTTCTCCAACGCAGCTTTCATCTTCTCCCTCAACTACAAAAAAATATCATTAACAACCCTCCAAACAACAAAAATCTCTCTTATAAACACATCAATCTTCAAACAAAATACAAAAATCATACTCCATCGAATCAACAAGCAAACAACAACGTACCAAAGAGAAAAGCAAGCAAAAGCAAATCACAGAAAAAAAAAACCCAGAACTGCATGCAACAGGTACATTACTCCTTTTTTAACAACTTCAATTTCTTTCAAAACAATTACATTCCTCAAATCAAATTTTAATCATTAAATTCAAACAAATCAAGTCTTCAAAAATTTTAGTTTCCAAACAATTCATATAAAACACTTTCTCTCACAAAAAAAAAAATAGTATACATTACTTTTCTTATTAAAAAACTATCATATAATGGTCAAAAATCTATACCTATCACTTCAAAAATTCAAAAATCAGACCTTCATCGACCTAATAAAAAAATCCAGAAATTCTGTATACTTTTTGTTGAATATAGAATCTTTTTAGTTTATTTCACGTTTCTGATACACCTGATACTTGCACAAATTCTGTATAATTTTTTCCAAATTTAGAATACGTTTGGTTTCCTTTAGGTTTCTGATACGTTTTTTCCTTACAGAAATTCTGTATACTTTTTTTTGTTTTGAATTTAGAATACTTTTGGTTTACTTCATATTTCTGATACTTGCAGGAATGGAGCAATTACTTGTATTTATTCATTACAATGGACAATGGAATGATGCTTTCACTTACGAAAACTTTCAAGTCACTGGAATACAAATTCCAAACAGCTGCACCTACCAAAACCTCATCCAACTAGTATCCACCCATCTGAAAATAGAAAATGAGGAAAAGCTGCTACAAATCAACTACCAGGTCAAAGAACAGTACCTATCATTACAAATAGAAGATGATTCAGCGCTGCAATTCTATATCCAACTGAAAAGAAAAGAAACTGATAACACAAAGTATCCATTGTGCATCACTTTCCAAGAAAAACAAAAGGAAAATAGATTCTTCGACTCTCCAACTACAACAAAAGCACCATCAGAGAATCAGAGCACAAATACGCAGGGAACATATACAACTTCATATCTCATTGAATATGCAAAATATATTGGAAAAGAAAATGAAGAACAAGAAGTCCAAAGCCCTGTATGTCAGCAATTGATCATATCCGACAGGAATTGCAGTGAAATAAAACCTCAGCAACTCTACAAAGATAAGGAAATGCTCAAATCAGTGGTCACTTTACATGCAATATCCAAAAATTTCTAATTCAGAGTCCTAAAATCCTGCACCCAGAAGTACTATCTCAACTGCCTTGATGATAATTACGGCTGAAAATTAAGAGCGACAAGATATAAGAACACAACACTCTTTATCGTTCGACAATACAACAATGAGCATAGCTGCATATTAGAAAGCAGGTTGGGAAGTCACCGTCAAGCATCAAAATTTATCATAGCAGAGCATATCAAATCTAAATACATAAACATAAAAATAGTCTACACACCTTCTGACATCATAAGTGATATGAAGAAGGAATATGGCATATCTATAAATTACATGCAAGCTTACAGGTCAAAGGAAAAAGCACTGGAATATATTAGAGGGAAAC